>MJUU01030594.1:170475-183386 GCA_002080025.1 Modiolus philippinarum
TTATAAGGGGAACCCCTGCCCAAATTTTTTTTTTTTTGGAAAGGGTCTGAAATTGGTTGCAATGGACAAAAGAGCATTTGGTTGCCATGGAAAGAAACCCAGAAGCATATTTTTTGTTGAAAAATTGAGTTTTATGATGAAAAAAAAGGAATTTTGAGAAATATATATTACCTAGCCTAAAAGGGGAACCCCTGCCCAATTTTTTTTTTTTTGGAAAGGGCTGAAATTGGATGTAATGGACAAAAGAGCACTTTGTTGCCATGGAAGCAAAACCGGAAACATTTTTTTTTGGAAAATCAGGTTTTCTGATAAAAAAGGAGGAATTTTGAGATGTATTACATAGGTTATAGGGGGGATCCCTGCCCAAATTTTTTTCTTGAAGGAGTCACGTAATGCCTTGAAGTCCGATATGGGGGTTCGTTTGGGAGACTTTTGTGTTTCGCTTGCGAACACAGTTATCACTTGTTATTATTATTCTTTTTCTTCCGTTTTCCGCCTCAACTTTGTCCATCAGTTTTCTCGGACACCACTGATCCAATCTTAACCAAACTTCACAGGATGATAGAACGCCATCCCAAGATGTGCATTCCAGTCTTGGAATTTTCAAAATGTCGACCGGTGCCATGGAAATGGTAAAAAAGGCGGAAAAATCAAAGTGCTCAGAATTGGATGAAATTTTACTGGTAGGTTGCCTTACATGTGTAGAATAAACTTCTGGTCTCCAAGACTTCAAAATGGCGACCGGTGCCATGGAAATGGTAAAAAAGGCGGGAAAATCAAAGTGTTCAGCATTAGATGAAATTTTACAGGTAGGTTGCCTTACATGTATAGAATTGACTTCTGGTCTCCAAGACTTCAAAATGTCGACCGGTGCCATGGAAATGGTAAAAAAGGCGGGAAAATCAAAGTGCTCAGAATTTGATGAAATTTTACAGGAAGGTCCTCAAAATGATGGCCGGTGCCATAGAAATGGTAAAAAAAGGCGGGAAAATCAATGTGCTCAGAATTGAATGAAATTTTACAAGAAGGTTGCCTTACATGTGTAGAATTGGCTTCTGGTCTCCAAGACTTCAAGATGGCGACCGATGACATGGAAACTTTAAAAAAGGCGGGAAAATCAAAATGCCCAGAATTGGGTGACATTTTACAGGAAGGTTGCCTAACAAGTGTACAATTTGGTTCCGGTGTCCAAGACTTCAAAATGGCGACCGTTGCCATGGAAACGGTAAAAAGGAGGGAAAATCCAAGTCCTCAGAATTGCATGAAATTGACAGGAAGGTTGTTTAAAATCTGTGGATCCCTTCTAAAGCCTTTGAATTCTGATATGGAAGTTCGTTTGGGAGACTTCTTGTGTTTGCATCCAAACACAATTAATACTAGTTATTATTATAATTACGCTTTCTTTCTTTCTTCCACCTCTTTTTGTCCGGCTTATTTCTCAATGATGCCTGGATAGAAATCATTCATATTTGGTACAAAGTTGGAACACTATCTGGAGGGGTGCATGCAAGAAAAATTTTTCCAAAGTGGCGGCCATTTCCGAGATGGCGACCGAAATACGAAATTCGTCCAATTTCAATGGAAATTGAAATTTTCCTAATCAATCTTTGACAGAATTCATTCATATTTGGCACAAAGTTTGATCACTATGAGAAGATGTGAATGCACCACCAAAAATTTTCAAAATGGCACCGGTTGCCATGGAAACGGCAAAAAGGCGGGAAAATCAAAGTGCATAGAATTGGATGAAAATTTGCAGAAAGGTTGCTTAGGACATGGGGTAAGGTTTCCAATGTCAAAGACTTCAATATGGCACCTGTTGCAATGGAAACGAAAAAAAAGGCGGGAAAATCAAAGTGCTCAGAATTGGATGATAAATTGATTTTCAAGGAAAATTGATTTCTAGGTAGATTTTGATGCAGCGAACAAGCTGGAATCATCGAATTGGCTGTCAGGGACGACATCAGCTATTGCTTGCAATTGCAAATCTAGTTGTTTTTTTGTTTTTGATTTTGTTTTGTTTTTTTTTATTTTTTTTTTTTTTTTTTTTTTTTTTTTTTTTTTTTTTTTTTTTTTTTTTTTAGTTTTGTGAACTCTCCGTTGGTTGAAGTAATGAGTAGTGAGATATGGTTAAGTCGTATATTGATCATTATGTTGAGCATGCAGAGGACATATATATAGAGTTGATTGAAACTTCAGTGTTGAAAAAGATGATTTAAATGTTGACGAAGGTAAAATTTAGGACATAACTTTTGTAGGTGATAAGTTATGTATATGTTGTAGGACAAGGGAACACATACTAACTGTAAATACAACTGGACGTTATCGTCGGTATATATCATTACGGGGTTATTTCCCCTGGCATATAACTGTAATGGATAACTGTACTATAGCTGTAAAGGTAAAATACAAATATAACACCAATATAAAAAGATTGTAATTTTAGATATCACAAAGGATCATATATTATTAAATATGTTGATATTAAGCATAAATTTTATGGACCTCTGTACACCAATAATACTTTTTATTTAGGATGTAGAGATAAAACAATAAAGGTACTGTTAATATAAATGGAGATAAATGTTCAATGCCAATAGATTTTATTCCTTTTTCTATCTGTGGTAGTAATGATAGCAGAATTTACTGTACAGACGACGAGAGGTTGTACTGTATTGATACAGAGGGTAAACTTCTGTTTAAATTCCCAAACCGGACAAAGATAGGTTATGGGGTACTAATGATGCGGCTCCACCACGGGGAATTACTGACAGGGATAGACGAGCGGATGTTAGAACAGTCGATGACACGGACCACGGGGTACTAATGACAGAGATGGACCAAGAGGTATCAAAAGAGATGATACTGACACGGCTGTGCACAGTGGTAATAATGAAGGGGATGGAACAACGGGTGTTACAAAAGCTGATACTGATATAAGTGAACCACGGGATAAAACTGACACAGCAGGGCTACGGGATATTACAATAGATGATGAAGGATATTTACTTGGCGGATGTAATATATCCAGGAAAATTCTCCGATTCAGTCCTGATGGCAATCATTGTAAGGTTGTTGTTACACATTTACCAGGGTTGACCAGGGTATTTATTTATCACATTCCAAAGTCACTTGATGTGGATACATATAACACTTTTGATGTTATGTTGTGCGACAATTAATGTATTGAATACATAAATACCCAAGTTGCACAAAATTGGACAAGAAACGTAACATAACATAACGTAAACATTACTATACATAACACCCATTTCTTTTGTTACTCTTATGTCGAAAAGTATTCCGTTGAAATTTGATTTATCTTTCTTTTCCTCTATGTAACATAAAGATTTTATTTGAAAATTTTTACCTCCCCTAATAAAATACTTGAAAAACGGAAAACAATTTTAGATTGCAAATAAAAGTGAATTTAACTATTTATGCAATGAGAAACGCACTTAAAAATATTATTGAATTTAAATCATGTTAATTTTGTATATTGTCAATATTATATTAAATATATGGTGCAATTAATACGATATCTATTTACAATTTCAATCAATTTCGTCTCTAGCAATAAAATAATCGCCTTCCCATTTATCAACTTAGCTATGATTGTTGTCAGTCTAAACATAAATAAATTTTAAAGATAAAAAAGAAAATCAAAAAAGTGTCGTCAGTCATAAAATGTAAAGTTTACAAGAGCATCTGTTGCTTATCACTTGACTGCAAACTTTCATTTCTCCGTCGCTCTCAATAGCGTATACTGAAGGGGCGACCATTTGATTTTCAGGGGAGGGCTTGGAAGATTTTGCCTTTTTCATAAAATTCTGGAAAAAATTACTTATTTTCACAGATGTCACGACAAATTATTTATTCACATTTGCAACAAAAATTTTATTCTTCAAATCAAATACAAATCATTTATTTTCATGACAAAGATGATTAAAATATTTATTTTCACTGGCACCAGAATTAAATTATTTATTTACAAAAATGCCCAAGCTCCCCCTTGAAAATCAAATGGTCGTCCCCCTAAATACAAGAGCATGCTACAGTGGGTTACATGTGAAGATAAACATTATTTTTTTAATCATATTTTCATCGAAGCAGGTATTATACAAATAAAACATGTACTATTAGTGAGGTTTTAATACCGTTTATTAACTCCAAACGCAATATTGAAAATCATTCTCGAAAAATTTCAAAGATCCATTCTGCATATCAAAAACTCTTCGATGCATAACATCAAGAGTGGATGTCCCCATAACGCAATTAACCGGCGGATCCAGGGTTCGAAAAAGGGGGTTCCGACATGGATCCAGAAAAAAGTGGGGAGGGTTCAAATCGTTTTTTTTACCATGAATGTTCGGGTTACACGGAGTGCAAATCCGGGTCATAATACGGTAAATGTCGGACGGGCCTCGTCTTGAGTGGACAATGAGGGGTGGGTTCTCAGAATATCGCATATCCCAGTAAGTCTGGACTAAAATATCCCTTTCAAAATTTAAGACACACTGACTTTATAGAATTAATTCTAAGTTTTCCACATTTTTCTGGACTTTTGAACTTATTCAGTTTTGACAGAATGTCTTATAAATATATATATATATATATATATATATATATATATATATATAAGATGTGCATCTTTCTTTATGGATGTATTTTGATTTTTCCGCACTTTGGACCCTTTACTTGCCTTCGGAACTCAGTAGTGTACCCATTTGTGAAATCAACTCCTCCAAAATTTCGACCCAAACCTTTGAAACAATTAAGATGTGCAACTGACATTTTTTAATTGCTTGATATTTTTTTCCTACTTTTTCCAGATTTTGGAACTTACTCATTTTTATTGACATTACTAGAACTGTGGAATTAAGTTCTCCTATTCTTTTTATATACCAAGAAAATACATATTCTATGAGGGGATCCTTATGAATATTTATGCTTACATTAATGTCCTTATAAGGAACATATAATATCAACACTGAATTACAGCTTGAAGCACCAAAATGAAACCAACACTTTTGGGGCTTTGATCATTTTTTAGCTCACCTGGCCTAAAAGGCCATGTGAGCTTTTGCCATTACTTTGCGTCCGTCGTCCGTCTTCCGTCGTCTGTCGTCCGTCGTCCGTCAACAATTTCAAAAATCTTCTCCTCTGAAACTGCTGAGCCAATTGTAACCAAACTTAGCCTGAAGCATCACCAGGGTATGCAGTTTGAAAATTGTATTCGATTAGTCCGAAGACAAAACAACATGGCTGCTGTTACTAAAAATAGAACATAGGGGTAAATTACTGTTTTTTGCAAATAACTCAAAAACCATTACAGATATCAAAAATCTGACGAAGCAAAAGTAATCAGCATAGCAAGATCTACCTGCCCTGCAATTTCGAAGAAAATCCGAAAACCCGTCTTGGAGTTATTGCCCTTTTTCTGTAAAATTTGCAAAATTTTAACTTTATTAATTTTTTTATCAGAAAAACTATAAGAGATACAAGTCAACTTTAAATTGCAAAATGTTCAGCATGTCAAGATCTACCCACCCTGAAATTTTGAAGATAATCAAAAAATCCTTGTAGGAGTTATTGCCCTTTTTTCACGGAATTTTCCAAATTTTCATATTTTTCATCTTTTTATGAGATGAAGGTTAAGTGTCAATTGATAAAATGTTTGCAATGCTGTGGCGACTTCAAAACTGATGTTGAAAATTATTGGTTGACCGCCATTTTCAAAATGGCTGCCAAAAAAAAGGCGGGAAAATTCAACATTGTTCGATTTCAATGAAATTTGGTTTCCAAATAGATATTGATGTCGTAACTTTAAGATATGGTGTTGAAAAATGTTGTTGACTGCCATTTACCAAATGATGTCTCGACTTCAAAACTGCATGATGTCCAAAGTGGTCCTAAGCAAGACAATTTTTGTCAAAAAAGCCCAACAAAGAAGTACAGTAAAACATGCTCAGACTTAAAATAGAGTCCAAGTTAATGGTGGTGTTTGCTCTACCAAAGTTTGAGAGACTGAAGTTCAACTGTATAATATACAATGTTAGCTTGATTGTGGCAACTGAAAGCCAGGTGAGCGATATAGGCTCCAGGGAGCCTCTGGTTTTAGTTTTGCCTAGGTGCTACACAAAATGTGAAACATTTTTCCAGAAAAAGGGGGTTACTATCTGCGAACTCCTCCTCCGCTAGTTCAATTCGAGCTAAGAGTTCCGGATGCATTTACACATTCCAGATGTTTATAAACAAATTGACAAAAGTAATCGATTTTCAGAAATGTTCGACAAAAATATTTTACTGACTTCTGTTGATCATTTTTACAAATCCGTACATCTTTCAATATTCTCAACCGATCGATTTTCGCTGCTGAAGTTACGGGGTTTCGATTAATGCCATTTTTACTTAAATAATCTGTTTGATAAAACATCATCTGTTTCATAGGAACGGATAATTGGCCTATGTGTGTAATCACACTATCGAAACACTCGAACACGCCATTTCTAAATGTGTCACAATGGTACGTCTAGCTGAGATGTAAAATAAGTGTCTGCTATCTCGTTCACTTTACTTCAAAGAAACCTAGTTACACCTGAGAACTGTTCACTGGTGTGACAGTTTACAAAATAATACTAAATTTATTTTGGATAAATTATCTTCTGGGTGTTTCAAGGTCTTGCAATGTTTTCAATAAATAAACAAGACAGATAAAAATGCAAGAAAACAGATATTTAGATTCACTTCAAAAGTTTTGTATACATTGCGGAAACACACCGATTATTTTGCAATAAAAGCACCAAATCCCATCTCTGTACTGATTAATTCGGGCCTCAAACCCTATTTCTCTGTAATTTATGTTTACACACAAATATGCAGTGTTTTCGTAATTTTTTTACTTCCACATAGTCGTCATTACATTATGATTCGCTGAGTATTGTCAGCTCATAGTCTGATTACAAGTAAACGGGTGTTTCGACTCTTATTTTTAATAAGCGGCGAGTCTCTTCAGTGGCCTCCGCTTATGTTTGCAGATTAGTTTATTTATAATTGTATTTTACACACAATATATGTTGGACCATTTGTGAAGTTAAATCACCAAGTCCTATCTCAGTACTGACAAACTCAAAAGCCACCAGAAGTATTGTTCCATAATAACAAGTATATGTCTTGCACTATTGAGTAATGTTGATTTTAAATTGCCCTTTTCATTTATTGAGGTTATCTTGTGCTGTATTTCCAATAATATTAAGTTGTTTAAATACTGTTTTAAGTGTACTGTGATTCTGACCTGTGATTGTACATTTCGGTCATTGTTAATTTTTCCGGTTGTTTTTTTCTTTATTTAGGTGTTTCGACCCCCTATTTCTAATAAGCGGTGGGTCTCATCAGTGGTCAGCCGCTTTTGTTATTGCAGATTGACTTTGTTTAATTCACAATACTTTATGTTGGACCATTTTGCAATAAAAGCACCAAATCCCATCTCTGTACTGATTAATTCGGGCCTCAAACCCTATTTCTCTGTAATTTATGTTTACACACAAATATGCAGTGTTTTCGTAAATTTTGTTACTTCCACATAGTCGTCATTACATTATGATTCGCTGAGTATTGTCAGCTCATAGTCTGATTACAAGTAAACGGGTGTTTCGACTCTTATTTTTAACAAGCGGCGATTCTCTTCAGTGGCCTCCGCTTATGTTTGCAGATTAGTTTATTTATAATTGTATTTTACACACAATATATGTTGGATCACGTGTACAAGACACGCCTACAAGTGATCAGAAATCTCCCGCCAACAACAAGTACTTAATTAGATGACACGTTCATCTGAAGCTATCTACACACAGAAATGTCTATAGAAAAGAATTCAGTCAAATACTATACTATAAAGAAATAGCTGGTCAAAAATTGACTACAGCAAATAAAAAGTCGAATTACAAAATCGACTGATTAGCCAAATATTAAAAGTTGTAGACAATAGCTATATGATTACGCAGATAAAAATTCAGTCAAATACTGGACTATATAGAAATCGGAATAGAAAACAGCAAATAATTAATCGAATGAATAATAATTCATCTCTATGACAAGAGTTGAAATTGAATAGCACTAAGAATTTCATACAAGAAGTGAGTTTGAACATCAAAAGCTACATGATGAGAATAGAAAATTTAATCAATAGAAATTCGCACATACTGATTTTTCAAAACATTGATCAAATCACTCATGATAGTTGTTCGAATCTTCGAATACTTGACAACTGAAAAACATGTTGATATTTTTACAAAGCATAAGATCATAAGAATGATCGGTCAATGCGTGCAATAAATAGGTGTATGGTCCAACATAATGTATGACGAAATGCATTATTGAAATCTGCAAAACACAAGCGGCTGACCACTTACGAGACCCACCGCTTAAATAAAAATAGGGGTTGAAACACCTAAATTTAACACTAAAACCAGTGCACTAGTACAATAAAGTGCATCATAAGACTACATATGAAAAGCAATAAAGACAGGAAGTGAGAAATTAAGCAACCAGCATCAATGAAAATAAAGCAGTAAAACAACATAGTTATATTCAACTACACATTACAAGCTTAGCATCACAAGGACAATGCTTCTTGTGACTTTTAAGTTTGTCAGTACTGAGATAAGATTGGGTAATTTTAATTGCAAATTGATACTGCGGCATCGCTGCAACCTTACCTAGCTTGGGTATCTTATTTATACATGCACATGTATATTTGGAGATCTCTTAGTACTGGGAAATGATTAAGTCACTAGTTAATTGTCAGGTGCAAAATATTCCAGACAAACATAGAAGAATTTTTGAAAGTAAAAATGCTGGTGTGAATTTAACATATTACACCGAAAATCTTACTGCTCTGTTACACAGAAGAGCCAAGAAATTATCGTAATCCATAAAAATGATGAATGCATAGAGTTATCAAACAGTTATCAATAAAGCATGTGACTAATAAATAAATAAACACAAAAACTCCTATTATAACTGAAAATAATTGAAGCGGATTCACTAATAATCATTCAAAGATTTAAGTTGGTCAAAACAATTTGCAAAAATGAAAACAACATGTTGGACACCAAGCCTAAATTTATTGCACTATTTGACCGCACGCGAAGAAAATCAATCAACAAAGACAGGAAACACATGTCATATTACGGCACCGCCGGGTCACTGACATAATTTCCACAAAAAACTATCAAAATCGTGATAATATTGAACTGTGTAACAATTTTACGCAAATAATTCATCGTAATGTAGCTAATAGAATTTCATTATCAATATTCAATATTGGAGATCGATAAAAGCAAATCGCACATTCTCCTATTTATAAATTTAATCACGCATCGTCTGCTATCTTACACGTGTACAAGACACGCCTACAAATGACAAAAATTTCCCCGCTAACAACCAGACTAAAAGTGTCTACACACAGAATAAAATGGCTTGAATTCGGTCAAATACCGAACTATACAGAAAAGCTGGTCAAAATATAGACCACAGCAAATAAAAAGTCGAATTACAAAATCGACTGATTAGCCAATTTGTAGACTAATAATTTATACAGTTGTAGGCAACTACATGAAAACGCACAAAATTAATTCAATCAAATACTGAATTAGATAGAAAAACTGGCGAATAACGAATGAAATGAATAATAATTGATCTCCAAAACTACAGTTGAAATTGAAAAACGTTGAATTTAATATGTCACCCCTCACACAAGAGTTGATTTTGAACATCAATAGCTACTTGATTGAAAATTATGAAATGAATCAGAATATCATATTTGAAGTGGGTTTATATAACCATGCAAAGATAAAAGATGGTCACAATAATTTGCAGAAAACAAAACACATATGTTGGACATTCAAATCCTAAGCTGACCGTAAATTTTAAAAGAAGAAAATTTATCTACAAAGGCAGGAAATAAATGTCTTTATCTAGTATTGACTTAATTTCCACAAAAAAACTATGTAAATGTGATGGTGATTGAAAATGCAACTGTATAACATCATAGAAATAATGCATTGAAATGCTACTATCAATTTTCAATATTGGAAATTGACATAAAAAGTCTCACATTCTTATCAAATAATACATCCTCTGCTATCTCACACGTGTACAAGACACGCCTACAAGTGATCAGAAATCTCCCGCCAACATCAAGTACTTAATTAGTTCATCTCACACAGAAATGGCTATAGAAAATAATTCAGTCAAATACTATACTATAAAGAAATAGCTGGTGAAAAATTGACTACAGCAAATAAAAAGTCGAATTACAAAATCGACTGATTAGCCAAATATTAAAAGTTGTAGACAATAGCTATATGATTACGCAGATAAAAATTCAGTCAAATACTGGACTATATAGAAATCGGAATAGAAAACAGCAAACAATTGATCGAATGAATAATAATTCATCTCTTTGACAAGAGTTGAAATTGAATAGCACTAAGAATTTCATACAAGAAGTGAGTTTGAACATCAAAAGCTACATGATGAGAATAGAAAATTTAATCAATAGAAATTCGCACATACTGATTTTTCAAAACATTGATCAAATCACTCATGATAGTTGTTCGAATCTTCGAATACTTGACAACTGAAAAACATGTTGATATTTTTACAAAGCATAAGATCATAAGAATGATCGGTCAATGCGTGCAATAAATAGGTGTATGGTCCAACATAATGTATGACGAAATGCATTATTGAAATCTGCAAAACACAAGCGGCTGACCACTGACGAGACCCACCGCTTAAATAAAAATAGGGGTTGAAACACCTAAATTTAACACTAAAACCAGTGCACTAGTACAATAAAGTGCATCATAAGACTGCATATGAAAAGCAATAAAGACAGGAAGTGAGAAATTAAGCAACCAGCATCAATGAAAATAAAGCAGTAAAACAACATAGTTATATTCAACTTCACATTACAAGCTTAGCATCACAAGGACAATGCTTCTTGTGGCTTTTAAGTTTGTCAGTACTGAGATAAGATTGGGTAATTTTAATTGCAAGTCAAGCTATCTACACACAGAAATGGCTCTAGAAAAGAATTCAGTCAAATACTGAACTATAAAGAAATAGCAGGTCAAAAATTGACTACAGCAAATAAAAAGTCGAATTACAAAATCGACTGATTAGCCAAAATTAAAAGTTGTAGACAATTGCTATATGATTACGCAGATAAAAATTCTGTCAAATACTAGACTATATAGAAATCGGAATAGAAAACAGCAAATAATTGATCGAATGAATAATAATTCATCTCTATGACAAAATTTGAAATTGAATAGTACTAAGAATTTCATACAAGAAGTGAGTTTGAACATCAAAAGCTACATGATGAGAATAGAAAATTTAATCAATAGAAATTCGCACATACTGATTTTTCAAAACATTGATCAAATCACTCATGATAGTTGTTCGAATCTTCGAATACTTGACAACTTAAAAACATGTTGATATTTTTACAAAGCATAAGATCATAAGAATGATCGGTCAATGCGTGCAATAAATAGGTGTATAGTCCAACATAACGTATGACGAAATGCATTATTGAAATCTGCAAAACACAAGCGGCTGACCACTGACGAGACCCACCGCTTAAATAAAAATAGGGGTTGAAACACCTAAATTTAACACTAAAACCAGTGCACTAGTACAATAAAGTGCATCATAAGACTACATATGAAAAGCAATAAAGACAGGAAGTGAGAAATTAAGCAACCAGCATCAATGAAAATAAAGCAGTAAAACAACATTATTATATTCAACTACACATTACAAGCTTAGCATCAAAAGGACAATACTTCTTGTGGCTTTTAAGTTTGTCAGTACTGAGATAAGATTGGGTAATTTTAATTGCACATTTATTTAGGGACCGACCATTTAACTTGAATAGGGGGGGGGGTTATGTTTTTTTTCTGGACAGAAATTTTTTTAACTAGTATAAACAATTTTTTTTTTTAGAAAAGTAAGTTAGAACCGAACCGTCAATCCAAAACGAACAATCCAAGGACAATGGCAAGATCAGAAACAAAAGCAAAGAAAAAAAAATCACAGAAACTTCTAAATTAAGCATTATTTTTGGGGCAGAAACTCCCCTTCCGAATATTTTTCTCATCATATATGCATCCAAAATATTTTTTCACATAAACTTCACGAAAAAAACATAGCTTTGAAACAATTTTGAAAAATATTTTGTTGATACACGTGATAAAAATGAATTTTCTGTCCAGAAAAAAAAAACATACCCCCACCTTTCAGGTTAAATGGGCGGTCCCTTAGAGGAAATTGATCTTTTTAATATTGTATAATATTATGAAATATATTACATATTTAAGGGTACTTGTGTCTTTTTTCATATACTTTTACTGTAAATAAAGAATAAAATTTTATTAAAATGAAAGAACTCCTTCACTGTATACATATATCAAACTGGAGTCTTAAGCCGTCTTGAGTGAGTGCTCATTGTTTATGGTCTCATGGTGACTTCAAGATGAATAACAACAATAAAAGTGTTGTTCCAGTTGCTTGACTAATGAGTATTTGTTTGGATTTTCTCTCATGTTTATTTTCTATATATCCTTTTATTTACTAATCCTTTTTAATTAACATTTTGTCATCTTAGCAATCACCAAAACTTCATGAAAAAAAAGAAAAAAGAAAACGAAAATGTTTGGAATCATATCAATCATACAGAGACTCGAGACCTTCAATCAAGTAACAATAATTTCCCTTCAGTGTCGTTCGACTGAGTGCATTACTGGATTACTGCTTGGAGTAAAAAACCATCAATAGCGGATGCAGACTTTCTGCTAAAGATGAGGACCCATAATTTTTCCATAAAGAGGGGGGGGGGG
>MJUU01030594.1:183472-197772 GCA_002080025.1 Modiolus philippinarum
GTACGACAGAATGCATTACTTTGCTTTGAGGTAGACTAGAGGTAGAAAAATATTCTCTGCATAAATATTGTTAAATACAACATGTTCGCCTAGATTCGAGGTTTAAAACTTCAAACTGTTCTAGGCCTCTCATTGTTCAAATTCAAGGCGACTTTATTTTGACAGCAGACCATTCTTGTTAGAAAAATATTGCAGATAGGTTCAAATAAATGTCACATTATTTCACTGCAAAACATAAAAAATCATTATTACGGTATTAAACATATTTGATTTTATTGTAGTAATAATTTCTTTATAGGGATCGCATCTATTGTAACTATAATAATGATCTCATCGATCCGCACTTGGCCGATAGTGGCTAAGATGTGCACTCAAGGCCTGGAATTCGGCTGTTCCCATGGAAACAAGGAGGATGGAAAACATACACGTGCTTAGAATTTGATATCATTTTATAGGATAGAAGTGTGTTATGGTCTTACGTTCATTTAATCCATAACCTTTCGTAAAATATTATAGTCTTTGAATTTTCAAGTGGCAGCAGTTGTCATGGAAACCGAAAAAGGGTGTAAGAAATTTAACATGAAGGCTGTCGAGGATTGTGTGGACTCATAATTAGTTTTACCTCGAGTCCTTGGGCAGTTTGTGGAACTTTAGTATTCGCAAATATATAGTTACCCCAAATTTAATATCATTCCTAGCGAAATGACGTTTTTATCAAATCATCGTATTCTCTCGGTCTGTAACAAGTAACCTGTTGTGCCTTAATTTGCTACTGTATACTCATAATTTGCGGAATGAAAAAAGAGGATGTTTGAGTGACTGTAAGTTTGGTTAAATTATCCCTAAATATTGCAAGTGAACAAACAACCCAACTATACCGAATTTTTTATAATAATTCTGTATAAAAATTTGTTCGTTTTTAATATTTCTCCCGAACTCTGCAGGAATAATGCAAGATTCTTAACAAAAATTACTAAAAACATCCCGGTCTTAGAACTTACGTTACCATTCTAGTCTCCTGAATAACAATTTTATCACCCGCTCTGAATTTTACCAAACAGTGCCGAAAAATGTAGAAGGTCTTAACAAAGATTGCTCAATCAATATATGATCCGACAAAACATGGCCGCCAGTGAGCAAATTAATTCAATATTGTAACAATTTGGAAAACTTTTGATTATTTTGTCTAAAGTTATTGAAGCAAGTTCAACCAAACTTTGATGTGGTATGAACCTACAAACATGTGGCCTCCAGCATCTTCCCAAGTATTTGAGGTCAATGTCTCATCCGACAAGGGGAGGTGTATGGACTGCAAACACTTAACTTGGGAAGATGGACTGCCAGAAGAGAACATATTTTAACAAATGGGAAAATAAAAACTCAGGTCAACTGCTCTAAAATTTAACCATTGAAGCAAATTCAACAAAATTTTCGGGAGTGGTGCGTGATAAGTGCTGCATATGTTTGTTCAGTTCAGATTAGAAAGTACATGCTGCTAGCAGGGAATATGGTATATATATAAATGACATATCGGAAACCATTTTGACCATGTCATAAACTACCGAAGCATTTTTAAAACGAAACTTATGAAAGAATCTAAACATTGCCCCCAGAAAGCAACATAGAGTAACAGTGCACCAAATTGAAAAAGCAATCTAAGATTTTATCTGGATTTGATAGTTTTAGTGACCCCAACGCAAGGCGATGCGGGGATATGGATACGGGCTTCCGCCCGTCAACCTTGATAGCGCTCTAGCAAGTTAATTTCTTATTGCATTTTGTAAATATATATATATATATATACAGAAGCTTTAGTTCTAGGATGCCGTTAATACGAGAGTTCGAAGTTGAGTGCTAGTCAAATATTGTTGTAGGAGTTGTGCATCTTTTTGATTCTGAAAATTGACAGAATATCCACGTTTACTTAGTGTTCTAACAAATTTATTTCTGATTGGAACGTATATAATATTTATACAATACTTTAGTTCAAGGATGCCTTAAGCGAGTTCGAAGACGAGTCCTGGTCGAATATTTGTGTAGGATTTAGAACCCTTTTAACTCAGAAAATTTCCAAAATATCATTGTAATGGATTTGGGTTAAACAGTTGCTTTAGTTCCAGCCTCTAGATTTGGCTAAACTAACTCTCAAGGATCAGTATGAGCTAATGCAGTCAACTTATGTTCTTAGTTGATCAGTCCATCCGTCCGTTAACATTTTACATTTTAGTAGCCGTTCCTGAAACCTATGAAGGATTTACATGAATAATATGGAAGGTCCCCGTGCCAAATTATTTGATGCAAAATATTATGGTACCTCATACAAGATTTCCGCCAGTGGGAACACATTTTAACACTTTATTCCTTATGGAAACATTTTCAACGTTGGACCTATTGAAAAAAAACATTTAAGGTGCCACGCTTGGAGCAGATCATGCTTACCCTTCCTAAGCGCCTGATGATAACTCAGTTTTTGTAGGGGATCAAACTGCTAGTGCTTTATGTGTGTGGCGTTCTTGTTCATTTTTTGTGTATTTAATTTGTTTTTGTCATACTGTCTCAGTTCGTATTGGGTATGAATTGCCATTGTTTTGGATTTTTGATTTTAGAATACCCCTTTTCAGCATGTTTGTTTCGTCATTTGTTTACCGATGTATATTAAGGACATTTTTTTCTGAAACGACTTGGCAAATTGTAAACTTGGTCATAATGGTCCTCGAGTGGTTCGCTGTTTAGAATGAGTGCAGCACTTTGCGCCTCGTCCAATATTGCCCCAAGCTTGGAACATTGTTTACCATTGAAGCCTACAGGACCATTTTAAAAAGATATTCTCCTCGGAAACCAGAAAGGCGATTAGAACTAATTTTTGTAAAAATAATAGTCATTAGGTAGTCTTCTGTAAAATGTGTCCAGCAGCTTTGCAGCTCATCTAAGATGACCGCCAGCGTGGCAATATTTTTTCATTTGACACTATGGGAAAACACTAGGATTTTCTTTGAAAATGCTTGGCCAATTGATACCAACTTAAATTTGTTTGCAATAGTCTTTTAGTAGTCCCCTTATCAAATGTGTCCGTTAGTTTCACATTTCGTCCAAGATGGCCGCCAGTGGAAACAGAGTTTAACATGGGAAACTATGAGGAGATGTACAAAAGATTTACTCTGAAACTACAAGGCCATCTGGTACCAAACTTGGTCATAATGAGGATTGGATGGTTTCCTTTAAAATGGTGTTTGTTAAATTAACATTTTCCCCAAGATATCCGCCAGCCGGATCCATATATTAACATTGGATCCTTTGGGAAAATACATTCAAAAAGTCTCCACTCTGACAGTACTAACAAATTGTAACCAAACTTGGACAGACCCATTTAAAATTGTGTCAGACTGGTCATGTTCCTTTCAAAGATGTCAGCTAATATGAACAGTAAATGCTTAACCACTAGGTACCAAGTTGGCGATGCAAACTCTTGATGGCCTCTTGTTTTCGTCTTGTTTAAAAATTTGTGTACTTGAGAGAGTGTTTCAAATACTTATTTGAAATGATAAAATATAATATCTTTTTTAAAAGATCATTGCTATTCAAAGGCTAGGGGAAGTGCTTCAATAAGTTTAGTTCAATTCAGTTTTGCTAAGTTCGGGTCATTTGGATATGGCTTTTGCTGAAGTATTCTGTACGCTGAAAAAGCCGTAAGCAAAAGTGATATTTCTATATTGTTTGTATATCTAAGTTGTTGGGCAAAATATTCTATTCTATTGACCTCGTATGCATTAAATAACTGTAAAGTATATATTTTATATATTTTTCGATGCAGATTGATGTAAACGGTGAAATGTACATTCAATATTTATGTCAGAATGAAATTGATGCCAACTATATTCACTGTTTGGGTTGTATGAAATGAACATTTAGATACACAATGAGATGTAGTAATTCCGTACTGAAGAATAATTGGCTAACATGCTGGCAGACATTCGAAAATCTTGTGAACGTAGACCGCTGTAAACAGACGGCAATTGCGAATAAGAACGACATGACATCGTAAACCAATGAAATGTTATATTCTTATCACAGAGGGAAACAGTTAAAAATCGGTTGACGGGCGAAAGTCTCTTCCGGGCTAAAAAAAAAGAAAAACATGTAGGAGTTTTTCTGCAGTATGGAGGTATAACAAAGATGAATATTGCATACCGCAATATAAGTGGAGTTCTACGAGATCATTATGGGGTTTAACGGGCAATAAAGTAATTTTGAACGAGAGTTTATCCAAGCTCAGTATAATCTAGCTTTTGGACTCCGTCAAACCCCCATATTGATCGATTAGCTTCATTATAAATTCATTCCAATTTAAATTTGCCATTCCAATGATTGCAAATTTGGTGCCGCCATTTTTGAGAGCTACAAATAAGTGTAAATTACAAAAATGCACAGAATTCAATGGGGCTTACACAAATCTTACTAACATAGTTGATATGCTCGCATACGTTTACACAATTGCAATTCAACAAAACATGAGAATTTCAAAATCCCATGGAAAACTGCGTTTTCCCATCGGATTTCACTATTTACCATGTGATTTTGAATATATTCCTAAGGGAGAAAAAATTGTCTTATGAGATTTTAAAGAAATTCCATGGCAAATAATAATCCCATGGGGAATGATAATCCCATTGGAATAATAAAAGTCCCATGGGAATATTTCAATATCCCATTGGAATGGGAAACAGCATTTTCCCGTCGGATTTTGAAATCTCCATGTTTTTTTTTTAAATTGGCACTATGATATAGACTTCTTTTCTACTATTTTGTTAAGTCCCATGCGATTTCACGCATTTTGGTTATTCACACTACTTGGTAACTCTCAAAATTGGTGGCTTAAGATTTGCAATCATTGGAATTCTAAATTAAAATTGGAATGAGTTTAAAGTTGATTTTGACTGACACGGCTGAGGTCAACGACGACAAACAAAGGGATTCTGGTATATCTATAGATTTGGAATGAGTGTGGCCTGGAAATGTCAATCAACGTTAGTTACTTAGTATGCAAATATGATCATTTTTCATGATCAACTGTGCAATATCATATATTATTAATTAAACCAAGTACATTTAACACAATGTGTTTAAAACTGCCAATTCAATGCGAATGACAGAAAATGCCAACATACCAATATGGATTTTTTTTTGTAATGTCCTATCCTAATAAGGGGTATCATAGATCATCTTGATTTATCGTCTCTCGTTATGAAGACAACAGTAACTTGCCTAACTTGTCGTCTGATCACGAGCAAGGACGTCATAAATAAAAGGTAATGAAATCTCGGAAAGCAGTTGATCAGTGGCTTTTCTCAGATCTATAAAGATGCCAATATGACATACATTACGCATTAATACTATATTATGGAAAACATTTTAAATATTGATATTCTGAATTGTTCAAATCGTGTTACATGAAGTTTGAGATTTCGCTGGGTCAACTGGTTAACGTTGGATCGCATAGGAAGGTAAACCGGTAAAAAAATAGATATAATATAACAGTTACCACCCTAGATAGTGTGTGACCCAGCGGTTTCTCTTCGAAATTAAGGTCACCATCGAGCAATCTCTAGGATCACCTTACTACCTCGAAGAGAAACCCTTCGGTCACACACTATCTAGGGTGATTGTATATGCATACATAAAAGTACAAATATTATATTTTTTTCGGGAATCTTCACATCGTTTTTCATGGATAATTTTGGTCATTTCGACTTAAGAGACTACATTGCCTACCATACCATATGCTTACATTCTAAATCGGTAACATCGAAGATACCAGAACACCTCTATAACCGCTATTGGTGTACTTGGAGCTATCAAGAGAAACTATATTAATGCGAAGGCGATTAATTTATTGCTAGACACAAAAAATATCGAAATTGTAAATAGATATCGTATTAATTGCATCATAGATTTAATATAATATTGATAATATACAAAATTAACATGATTTAAATTCAATGATATTTTCAAGTGCGTTTCTCATTGCATAAATAATTAAATTCACTTTTATTTGCAGTCTAAAATTGTTTTCCGTATTTTCAAGTATTTTATTAAGGGAGGTAAAAACTTTCAAATAAAAGCATTATGTTACACAGAGGAAAAGAAAGATAAATCAAATTTCAACGGATTACTTTTTGACATAAGAATAACAAAGGAAATGGCTGTTATGTATAGTAATGTTTACGTTATGTTATGTTAAGTTTCTTGTCCGATTTTCTCTAATAAACGTTTAATTACGTTATGCTGTACACGTGTTTCAAGGAGTAACCTCTCATCAGCAATTAGAATCAAATAATATGGAAAATCATAATCCAAAGGTAGTCAAAAAACAAGTACTCAATACCAATAATGTCGAAATAGGAGGCCAAATTTAGTACCAAGGACATTCACAGAGTGCCATAAACAGCATGAAGCCTCAGTATTTTTCAGGGTTAGAATTTTGATAAGAACAGTATATTTCTATAAAACGCATGTTAGACAAGTATGACTATTTGGCTGATGAATACCATCGGGGACCTCTGGTCCACCAGCAATGCAATTATTTTATATTTACACATCCTGACATTGGCAGACGAAGGAGATCTTACAATATATACAATCGTAATATATTTCATATTTAATAGCATGCAAACATAATTAGTTTGTTGTATATTTATGAAAAAGAAAGGAAATGGGGTACATGTCAAGGATACAACATCCTTGTTAAGTTATCAGACCCCTCAGACATGTTTTAATATCGAATGCCACTTGCTTGTACATTAAACTTGATGTGTGTAAACCAACAATGTCGCCTTTTATTCTCTTATATCACAACAGATTTATTGTATGACTTTTTTTCAAAATATTTCCAAGCAAATTGTTGATTAAGTAAAATTTGTATACACTTTAAATTATGAAGAATACGTCAACTTTACTATGTACATGTACTTGTAGGAATTTTGCGACATGTATATTCATAAAAAATATGTGTTTTTCATGAGAAAATCTTGAGTGAAAATAAGTAGACAAAAGTTTTACTTGCATATTACAAAAAAATTGTAATATTAATTCCCACTCAGTCAAGGTTAATTCTATTTTGTGAAAAAGTCAAATGTAGTTTTGGTGAACATTAAGATTACTGCATGAAAATTCTTATATTAAAGTTTGAGATTCTGTCTTAGTTCTCGTTGCATAAACCATATATACATTCTTGTTTTTTAGCTTCCCATTTAAACCAACATATTATATACATTACTCTCCCTCTTTTCATTTCAACAAACATTTAGAACTTAAGGAATTGCACTCCTCAAGTTTATAATATCAAGTTTTTTAGAATAATATTTTTATTCATTAAAAACTTTATCATAAACCATTTAGAGAAAAAAAATTGATAGGTCATTGTGTGAGTGTTTTAAGAATATAAGCGCCTGAAGTTTTACCGGAAAACCTGCGTTCTCAATATTTTTATTTAATTTTATCAATGCAATAAATAATTTATCGATGAAGGAATGCTAAGAATTTCATTAATTGTTATCAGATAACACAATTGTTAAAAGTCTATCAAAGATATATGCAATCCTAGTTGATAAGTTGATAAATGCCAGTAAGAAAAAAAAATCTAATCCTAATTGAAAACTAAGAGAATTTCGAATGTCAGTACCCGAGTTATGGCCAGCCTTAATCTTTCAGCAAAGACAAATAAGTTTCTTATGAAATTGAATAAATTGTTCTCAGAATGGAAGCAAGTAAAGTGAGAACCGAACCGCCAGGCTGAAAAGAACAATCCAAGTACAATGGCAACGTCAGAAAAACGAAGAAACGAAGACATAACATGAGCACGGCACAGAAATGAAAATGAAAACACGCACATATACAAAAATGAACAACACGGACCCAATAAAAACCATGGGCGAGATCAGGTGCACCGGTAGAGTAAGCATCTCCTGCTTCTTATAAGTAAACAAGACATGTCTTGATTTTAGTACTATAGGTAATGATTTTGCATGTAATATGTTACTATTCGAAATTGAACCTTATTACATTATGACACTCAGATGGGTTGTATGTTCTATGTTGTTTGGTAATGCATTCTGTTATTCAATTACAATATCATCATATAAAAAAATAAATAAAATAATGGAATATGGTTTAGTGATTTCTTTGTGAAAGTACTAATTTCAAATGATATCTATTCATATATATATTTTAGTAGTTACTATATACAGGACTTTACATTATAACTGGATTGGTCTTTTGACAAAATAGCTATTGAAAATGCAAGCAAATATTCAAGTTCCAAGGTTATTGAATTTTCAAAAGGAAAAAAAAGATTTTCACTAAGGCTTTGACAAGTCCACACAGAGTAGTATCAAAATAAAGGAGAAAATCCCCGTGTTTTACATACCATCTGTAATATCTGGTCAAGAAATAAAAAATCTTCCACAACACCAAACTGATGTGCATCATATTTTCGGCGATTTGAAGTGCATCCTATTCTTGAAATTATTTACGGTTTTAAAAAAGAAAATTTATCTTATTTTGTCTAATTAGACGGGAAATAAACTGTGCGACAAGGGAAAATTACAGAAAAAAATCCAATCTATCAATGCTACAAATCTTGATGAAAGAAAAATGGGGAAATTCTTGTCTTCAGTACATAATGTCATTTCTATTTTGAGGAATCTATTGCTGAAAAAAGCCACTATATTTCGTTTCAACAGCTTTCCGTCTGTAGGAAAATGTACTAGTGTCATCGATAATCCAGACGATAATTCGAATCTCCTTTATATATTGGCAAACAAATATTGAAGCAACAAGCAGTGAAAAAAAATTAAAAATGCACAAACATAACATGAACATTACAATACAAGGTCTACACAATTGAAGAAAACAGTACACAGAAACATAAACAAAGAAAATGGTATAAACAATGCACTATCAATGTTCACATCACACTAGTGAGGGATAATATGTTATTGCAACAAGTTCGTGATGTTCAATAACAAAACCATCACTTCTTAATATACAAAATAAACAAAACCGTTAAATATTTATGCTTTGACTCATTTTAGTTTCATATTATCGATGAGTAGTATGAATTCCTTAAAAGTCAGCAAGAAAGTAAAGTCCATTGTATCTTCTTTCCAATACAAATTACAGCCAGTTGAATTAGAATTAGCTTTGCACAACACAAATTCTTATCACTATACCATTTTGTTTTAAAAATGGCAATTTCTACATGGAACAACGGCAGTAGAATACCGAAGGAACAAAGGAGAGAAATTCACAATAATCGAAGTCCAAAGATAGGGCAAAAACGAGAACACAGAACTCAATGACGCTAGAAACAAAAGCAACGACGCAAGACAGACACAAAGCAAAGAGACAGAAATCAAAACATTCAGGACAAAGGCACTTACAGTGTGAACTCCAGTGAAACTGAGAGTGACATCAGGTGCTCCGGAAGGACATCAAAACGGTAAGCATGTCCTGCTCTGTTAACAGCACCCTTCACACTGTGAGTGATTTAATCCAGGAAAATATCAAAGTCGGTAGTCAAATCCGGGAAGACGTGAATCTACCTGAAAATGTCCACTTTCATTTGGGATACTGACACGTCATATCTTTCAATGATGCTATGGTGACTGCAATAGAATTTCTTGAGGCATGAAATTTACAAAGGTTGAACAAATCCCTGACTAAGCAGCTTTTGGACAGCGTTTTTGCTCTGTTCAAAAAATCACTGTACAAACTACATGCTCGACAGTAACGACTCATCTGTGAAATGTACACTTCATAGGCTGGAGAGGTAGATATATTGCTGCTAAGAAAGGGAGCGTTCACAATGGGGAAGTTAAAATCATCACGCTTGTCATATAGCTAAAATTTCAAACTCCATCTTCGTCAATATATAATCAAAACACTTGAATTCGTTTTGTATCTATTAATATTGAAGAAATTCAACGTATATCACAATAGAAATCGTATTTTATACTGACAATTCGTTCTCACTCAATTTAGTATCCAACATGCTCTATAGCCGCTCTTACACTACACCGTATAATACAAACGTATGAGGAACGGATGAAAATCATTTTTGTTCGGTGGTAAATTTTTTTGTTCCTTCAGGAAATAAAATGAAAACGCACAAAAACCGGAGGTATACAGTAAGCACTCCGTACATGCACAGTCCTGGCACCGAATAAACCGAACTGACACCGGCACCCTACCGGACGAGCACCGAATACAACGTATTTATAACGGTAACATACCGAATGAGTACCGAATAAAACGGATTGCTAACGAAAACTTACAGAACGACCACCGAGTAAAAACGAATTGAACAGGTACTATGTAAAACAATCGATTCTTGTGTATTTTGACCGCTCAACAACTAAGTTTACAAATTTAATCATTACGGCGTGCTTGATCAATTAAATTCATTTTCCCAAAATGTCACCGAACAGAAAGGTTAAAGAATGACCCAAGAAAAGAACTGTCGGGTAACAGCTAACCTTCTCGACAAACGACCCAATGCCAAAATGCCAGTGAAGATGCTCAAGACCAAGATCGGGTTAAAGTTATACAATTTCTGTGATATCAGGTGCTGCTTAACACATCTGTAAGGTTTTTAAACGGCGAGAGAATGAACAAATTTTTGATTTTGAAGTTTTGGGTATATGTCAGAATAATGTTACAACATAAATGCAAATCAACAAACACTGCACAACTCTTGCAATTACTAAATTAAATAAGCAACTGTACAACTCCTTCTATTAGGTGACCACATGATAAGCAACCGTTTTAAATTTGTTTTAAGCAAAATGAGAATGGTAAAAGTAAGAAAATTTCTAAATGGTAAGAAGGACAAAATATACAAAGTAAAACATAATAAAAGACTACCTAAAAATTAGAAGAAAGGAACAGAAAGTATGGCTAAAATTATCGGACGTATGGTCTCCAACTATAGGGCAACTAGATAAATTCTTTTCTCTTCAGCGGTCAATTTTCTCTCGTTCTGGCAGGACATTCATTTTGTTTTTCCGTCCGAATGCCTCATAGTTGAAACCTCAAGGTAGAAAATATGGGCCTTTCTTTCTGTTCCTTTCTTGTGATTTTTAGATGTTTTTCTCTTTTTAATATTTTTTTTATGTTTTGTGCTTATAATCTCCTTTTACGATTCTTATTTTGTTGATTACATTTGATTTTGGTCATTACATAACATATATATTTATAAATTCGTTTTATTCGGTGCTCGTCTGGTTTGTTTCCGCTGTAAGTCCGGAACTCGAACGGTTTATCCGTTATCTCTTCGGTAAAAGTCCGCATGAGAACCGAACAAAACGTAAACCTACCGAGCATTCACCGGACATTTTGTGCGGTATATGTCCGTTCCAAGTTTTGAACATGTTCAAAATTTTTCACAGCACAAAACGGACATCACCGTGCTTGTACCGTATTCACCTGATAGAGAACGGACGACAAACGTATATGAACGGAGACGTCCGGATATAATCTATTGTTATACGTTCGGCGTTCGTTTGAGTTATACGGTGTAGTGTAAGAGGGGCTTTACGGACTTACACACAATATTAAGCCCATTACTGGTGAGAATTCGGAATTTTCAGCATTTCAGATATTTCCAAAATTATATGGGAATCTTCTCTTCATTAATTGTGAATTATTTGTAGATCTCACATGTCCTACCACATCCTCATTTTGTTCCTAGCAGACATTTTCGAAAACTCAATTCACATTGACTTTAAAGTTGACGTTGACAATTACAGGGTCGTCTCAAAATATACGATTTTACTAAATACAACGATGGGGTAAGGAAAGATCGATGAAAGGGACAGGAGAGAGTATCTGAAATATTTCAGCCGAATAGTTTTACTAGCCTGAAATTTTGCTTTTGCAAAAAAAAAGAATCCTGAATATAACAACTGGTCGTTAATTTCCTCCGGAATAATTGTTGTCAAATTCCAGAAAAAAAATATTATGATTTGAATTTTGGAATTCCTTTTGACACCCCTTTTAGCTTTTCTACCTTTATTTAGTGAAATTCAAGAGTGGATATGAAATTCTTTTAAATGCTTAACTTTGACTTCAGTATTTTATTCGCCGGAAATGTTTCTCCTGTGTAATATTTTAAATCAGCTTTTTTCGGAATTTAAAATCAAGAAAAAAAGAATTCATTTGCAGTTATGTGAAGGACACACCATCAAATTTCCAACTAGTATATTTTTAGGAAGTTTAAAACTAGTTTACTTTTTCTGCAATTACATTTTTTTTATGAAAATTACAACTAATAATGGAAAAAGTCACTTTGTTTAATATTCCGATGGAATTACAAAAATCTGAGTCCAAAGACAAGGAAAAACGAGTACACAGAAAAGCAATGACCTTAGACGGCTACAAAACACAGAAATAAAAACACAACATTCAAAACCAAGGCACTCAAAGTGTGAAGCCCAATTAAACTAAGAGCTGTTGGCAGTAGCCTTTCGCTTGTTAGCATTGCCACTACCGGGTGTAACTGACTTTCTAAGAAAAGTTGGTTTTTGCCATTATTGCCATTATAAGGCCCACACCTGATCCAGTACTTGAACTCAGATATAGGATGAAGGACAACAATATAAACAATTGGGAGAGAAATGATGTTTTCCGCATGTCAAGCCATAGATACTTATTCATAAAACAACCAGGGAAACATCCGAAACCCCTTTATACATAGTATTACTTTAACAAATTGGAATTAATATTTTCCAGAGTAAAACAGACAGGCCACACAAACTTTTCGCCGAGAAACAGCGAGTTAACATATGTTTTATGGTCTCATGTTCATTTACTTCATATCCTTTCGTAAAATATTTAATACAGGAGTTTGTCTTTTATTGCAGTGTGGAGTTGGTAAAACAATTCCCCGTGGTAGAGATGTATGCTCTTTATTTTTCTTAGATATGGTGTACTTGTACATGAGATAATATATCGTGTGTACATTTTGTCCAATTACTATTATCTAAATTTATGTAAATTCTAAAACTTAAGGATTAACTCCCTCCATCGTAGTTTTGTCCTTAACTATATTTAATATTACTGATTATTCGGATTTCGTTTGGTTTTATGCATTTTAAACACTTTTTGAAATTATGGATTGCCTTTGTTTGGGTTCTAGTGCTGCTGATGGGGAATGAATTTCCGAAATGGCCATACGGCTCATTAAGATTATTGCAGTTGGAATTAACATATGTTTTATGGTCTCATGTTCATTTACCCCATATCCTTTCGTAAAATATTATGTTGTTCATACTTTGTCTAAGATCATATTTATGCTATCATATGCTATCTTTAATTTTGATGTAGGCGTTAGTGCAACATATGATGAAATAAATTGGTACATTCCAGTCTTTTACCAATGTTATAGGTAATTAAATGTTGTAAATAATCTATAATACATTGTATGAGGCCTAGTTATGTAAATTGTTTACAATAAACAAGGGTCAAGGTCATTACACCTTAGAACATGTGGAATATTCTAGAATTTAAATACAGATTTTAACACATAGATTTTTCTAGAGGTTTTCTTACATAATCATTCTAGTCAGGTGATTGTCAGGTGATTAGAATGTTCTAGTTAAATCTTGTGGATAGATCTTTCTAGAAATAATACATGTATTTATATGAGGTAGCTGAAAAGGGTTAAGTCAGTCAGTTTAATAAGTTTATACAGGATTAATTAGTTTATATAGGATTATCAATCACATCTTTCGTATTGGAAATCGACATCAATTATTGTGAATCTATTATCAACTATTTAGTGAGGATTATAAGGATTATTCTATTGGACATTTATTGGTGGAATTAAGTGAACTGTTCATTTGGATTATTACTTGGACTTCATTATTGTCAGATAAGTTATATATTGTATTTAATTTGTAAAATAATTATTTTTTTGTCTGATTAAAAAGTTAATTTGAGCCAATTTTGTTTTATCTTTGCTGACTTTAATTGGTCATTTCTACAACATAACAGAAATTGGGGGCTATCGTCCGGGATCTTCGAAATTGTTTAGAAAAGAAATTATTATATTTTTGTTTAATAGAAAATTTTTAAAAGTCAGCAGCAATTTTTTACAAGATGTCATTTGATCCAGAACAATTCATGTCTATGTGTCAGGTGGAGAATTTTGAGAAGCTAAAAAAGGATGGGTTGATTATTTTGGGAAAACATTTGAAATTAAACATTAAATCTGGAATGAGAAAATTTGAAATTCAAAATGTGAT
>MJUU01030594.1:205809-243907 GCA_002080025.1 Modiolus philippinarum
TGCTGGTGCTTTTGGAATGTTGCTACAAGCAACTGAGCTCTATCAAGGAAGTCACTGTAACGACCACAAGCCCTTAAGTAGCGAATGAGTTGTGAGATGTAAATTCCATATGCTGGTGCTTTTGAAATGTTGCTACAAGCAACTGAGCTCAGTAAAGTTAGGTCTAAGTATTCATAGCATATTTTACGAAAGGATATGGAGTAAATGAACATGAGACCATAACACATCTGTTTACTCCAACTACAATAATTTTAATGAGGTGTATGGCCATTTCGGAAATTAATTCCTCATAAGCAACACGAGAACCCAAACAAAGGAAATCCCTATCCAAAAAATGTTTTATGTAATGAAATGTGATATAGGCGTTTTATAGAAATATGATTGTCGATAAATGTATCAATAAAACATATGATAGAAATTTGAAATTACAGCTATCAGTAAATAATTTTCGGTGGATAATTCGTAAAAGAACTAACGTCCTGTTATTTATATTTAAAATACATCTGAAAACAAATATCAAAGCAAAAACCAGAAAAGGGAAAAACATCTATAGAAAACCTAAAGGACCGAAAAGTATTGTAAACATGTGAAAGACAATCCAAATAAAAAAAAGAACTTGAGTGCACCAAAGATAGACCACTAACAAATGTGACCTTCTCTTCAAATGGACGTTTATTTAGGTGCTCCGGAAGAGTATGCTTGGGGATCTCCATCTATAAATAATTACCTATCAATAGATATTTATTTTTTGTTTTTATTTTGATATATGACTCTGCATGGATTTGTTGAACTGCAATGGAAAATAACCCAGTCAATCATTGCAAATACATTATGATTTAATGCTCATGCATCCAATGTTTACCACCTGTAATACTTTAGCGTTTCTTATATTCAACAACAAGCAAGCACATTTTTGTGAATTTAATAGTATTAGTACAAACACAATAACTTGGTCATTCAGTTTTTATGAACATGAATCTAGACGACTTACCAAGGCTCTTTTGCAAATAAAGTAATATTTCAAATCACAGGGAGCGTCATTCCATACTGATGATGACAACATTGACATACAATTTTCACTTGTTTTTCCATTTGGTTCATATTTACCCCATTTAGTAAAAGAAAATGGCTTGAAGTCAACTGTCCATAACCAATGTCCTTCCTTCATATCGCTAGCTCCAAGCCATGCATCAACGCCTACAATGTACATTGTTTCATATTTATTTAGTACACGTATTTTCAAAAGATGTTAGAATTTAATGCAATCAAACAAATAACTGAATACCGAAGTTTCTGTGAATTTAGATTTTGCATATGCCCATTTCGACTACTATTGTCCCTTCAGTGCAGGTTAAATCTTTTTGAAGACCATAAACTCAAAGATTTGGCAAAGTGTCGAAATTGTTAGAAACTTATGACACAAATTATATTTTTAAACGATATTTACAATGAAGCCAAATTCAAACGGAAGGAAAATGAAGTGTCTATGTGTGTCATTGTGATTTTTAAAGATATTTCTTGAAAAAAAGTGTCAAATAAACTGTATGAAGTACTGCCAAAATGCATACTGTAAACCAACTTATTTTCGCGACTTTCGCGTGCATGAAAATATCGCGAAAATAAATCGCCACGAATAGTTCTTATCCTTATAGAAATGCAATAAAAGAAATAGAAAATCGCGAAAATTAGTATCCGTGAACTTCACCAGAAGGGACAAAACGCAAAATAAAGTATTCGCGAAAATAAGTTGGTTTACAGTATTGAGTAATATAGAATTTTTCATGGCTGTTTAAACAATTCATGTTAAACCGATTTCTCGCATATAAACCAACAATTATAAGTTTATTTAAACTTCCATGCTACCCTTTGTTTTACTATATAAAGTCGACAAACTTTGGCATGGACTGCCATTCAGAAGATTGAATAAGACAAGAAACAAAAACGTTAATTCTGCATAAAACTCGTTCGGAAGACTTAATAATAAAACACAACGAACCTCGTTTTGAAGAATTAGAAACAGCTACTTATTAAATAAGATTTATAATTAAAAATGCTGAAAAAAAGAATTATTCCAAAACATAGTTTTCTCAGAATACAAACATTCCGCGGTGAGGACCCATTAACGTGAAGTTTTGGACTTTCTTGCTTTATATTTTACTATAACGTTAACTATGGGAGCAATTATGTTACAACAACACAGACAATATATTAAACAAAATGATCAATTGACACAATTGTGTATTAAAACATATCTATTGGTTGTTGGTTCAAATTCGGAAAATGTAGTTATTCCAAATAGTATGAGTTTTAATTATTTACCTTTAGGCCGTTTTGAAGAAATCCATGTATTTTCGCTTTCATCCACTATATTTGCTAATGTACTTCCATGCTTTTTACAGAATCGCTTGAAAAAATTATTGCACATTTTAAAGTAAACAAAAAATAGGATATACTGTCGTCATTGCATTTGCGTTTATCATGTAGAGGTTAGTGATCTTCTTTTTCTCATTGTATTCTGTTGGATGCCGGTAAAAGAAATAACCATTTTACCGTGGAATTTGAATGGCATTTTCAAGTATTGTTTTCAATGGATGACCAAAACAATTACCAGAGGTAACAACAGACAAGGTATATGTATAAATAGAGGTCTCAAATTCTATATTTTGCCTATCAAATGCTTTCATCATATTCATACAAAATGAAACAAATACTGTCCCTTTAAACAACAAAAAGAAAACATATAAGATGTCTTAAATTAGCCGACTTGAAAAAATAACCTTGGTTTAATCTCGCACAGTAAATTACAACAGTGTGTTGGGTGTTCCTTTTCTGAAATCAGGCTCTTAATCCGTATATTCACAAATATCTTTTCAGCGTTTCACTCTCTTTTGGGAATCTAGAGATGTAAGACCAAAACTGCCGCATTCAAAAAATATATATGAAGAAGATTAAGAAAGTAGATGATTGTTTTACATGTAACATCATCTAGCAAATGTTATTGCTAAAAAGATGCAACTTGAATGCCTGGTAGATCAACTTGAGCCACTCGCGTGAGAGTATTTAACAGTCTTATTCTTCATCTCCATAAATCAGAGCAATTCCTCGACGTTCACTAGTTTTACAGGTTATTACTGAAACTGTTCTTGAACTTTTGGCTTTTGAAATAACTGATCATTGCACTCTTTAGGACATGTTATGACCGATTTTAGAGCCGTTCTTTATTTTTTTACTTACCTTTAAGAATGAACATGTATATATAGACCAGGGATGTAGGGGCCTGTTAAAAAGTAAGTGAGAACCGAACCGTCAGTCAAAAGAACGAACAATCCATAGACAAATGGACAGAGGAAATATCGGAAACCCTAAGAAACAAGGACACCACCTGAGTACGGGACGAATTTCGTTTGAAATTTTAGTATTGGAGAAACAAAAAGTATCCATAAATAATGTTGCATAGAACTGGATTTGAAAATATTTTGGTTTTTTTTATGTTAGTTTGTTCAAAGATGTAACACGTCAGCTAGATGGCAGTATATTTTTATCACCGTCACCGCAACGTAAGTGATGCAGAGTGAGAAAACTTTTGAGGGTGTTCAGTTAAATAAGTATAGAATGGTATAGAAAATGTGAAAGATGTATTTAAATATCAACAGTTTTCAATTCAAAATTAAATATCTTTTATTTATGCGAATGCCTCAGAAAGTAAACGAAATTTGGAATTATTGACCAATGTAGATATAGAAATTGGATAAGTTACCTCGGATTCAAACCAAGTACTTTTTTCTGTGCCGAAATAATAGCAATGTCTCCCATAAATTTTCCACCCTCTCTTGCAACCAGGTCCACCAATTTTTCGATCTGGAAGAGTAGATTGATTATGTAAAATGTTTTTATATAACATCTCATTGTTCCAATAATACCATATGACCGCTCATTTGATGTATATGTTGCTCAAATTCAAAATCTATATAAAATTATGTTCAACCAATATTTAAACTGTTTCGTCATGCTTATGTATTCAAAACAGTTTCAGGTAAAATATATAAATTTAGCTGTTGAAGCAAACATGAAGATAGAAATGGACAAAAACTGTCTATAAATATAATATATACTATACAAATAACAGCAATACGTCCAAAACCTAAAGATACAAAAATACTTTTAAAATATAGATGTAACATTTAGCAATGAATTCCACTCAACCCAGTGCTAGGGACCGTCTTGAATTTACTATAAGGTATGAAAAAGCCAGTTTTTGAGGTCTTCCAGGGACTTCAAGATGAAGAACAGCAAAAAAGCGTTGTTTCATTGTTTGGTTCTTCTAAAGAGACTTTATATAATGGGCATACACTCTATATCCGTTGATTGTATATACATTTGTGTATACAATACTTATAAAAACAAAATATGCACTCTTTTTTTCAGTAAGGGAACAATAAAGTGTTAGGTACAAGTAGTTTAGTGATGAGTACTGACATTTGTGTTTCATCTATCCCGACTTGTAAATGTGTATTCATGCAATTAAAAAAATAAATGGAGAATCATATAAATACCACAACATAACAGAAGGTAACTATACAGTGGAAGACGATTACCAAAGCAAAAATAATGAAAGGGGGACTTCCGAAATCAAAAAAAAGTCGAAATCACGGCAATCCATATCCAACACGAATTGAAACCGCATGACAAAAACAAAAAAATAAATAAAAATTAACAAGAACACCACAACACTAAAGAAACCCTAGAAAAACTTAGGTATCATTGGGTAGTCCGGAAGGGTAGCATGATTTGCTCAACGCATGACACCCGTCACACAAAATTTGGTTTTGAAAAATCTGTTTGGTTGCTGATTGGTTAATGTCATTTTCTAACCCTTAGACAAAATAATTAAAATCTTTGGTACGTGTTACTTCTCTAACCCCGAAACATCATGATGGTAAAAGTTTGAAAAATTCTAATAATCTTTTAAGTAACTGGACAGTAACCAAGGCAAATTCGTAACAAATACCACAAACGAAGACAGCGAGATATACAAGACAACACAGAAAAACTAAAGTACTGACAGTGTGAATTCCTTTTTTTAACTAGGAGTATCATGAGGTGTTCCGGAAGGGTAACCATGATATGCTTCACTCGTGACATCCGTCACACTGTCGACAAAATGTCAGAATTATCAGTCTATAAAGCTGGTTATTAAATGATTAATTAACCTAGCCTATGAGGTCGATCCTAATGTCTTACTATTATTTGTAATAATATTTTAGGGAACGACAATAAGTCGTGTCGAATATTAACAGGACACATCTAAAATGATTCCAAATTTAGAATAAAGAACCTTTCAAACATACCGGCAAAACCCTTCTCGAGTTGTTGTAGGGCAATTTTGATTTTCTGAAAGGCATCCTTGTCTGTTTTTCTTAGACATGTATCCGATCCGTCAACTATCAGCATTGGTGATATAACAGCAAGTAAAATAACTAAGAGTGTCACCAGTTCTGTCATGGCTACTACGCACTGGAATAAAAATATCTAATGATTTTTGGTGGAATTTTTAAAAAATTATTCTAGAATTCAAAACATTGTTTTATTTTGAAAAATAAATAAATCATCAAATATTATAGCGCAAAATTCGAATTTCAAAATTAAAGGGATGTACGCAGAAATGAGAGGGAATGCGGCTATATTTATATCAAAACAAAGACCATAAACAGAATTTGTGTAAAATCACAGCATGCCAAGTTGCCTTTATTTTGTATTGTGTATATGTCCATTTAGATATTTTGTGTCTCTTCAGTGCCGATTAAATCAAAATATTTGGAATTCGATATATCGAAATGTGTGTAAAGGTTTAAAGAGAACAAATTAACAATAAAATCTAATAAGAAAAGACAAAATCAGGCAAGGACAGAACCTTTGCAAGAGGGAGATACTCCCTACTTTTGAACAAAATTTAATTTAATAGATATTTCATGTTTCAAGATAAAATTCGGTTATAGGGCCATCACCGAAGTTGGGTTGGCGAATACCCTCAGGGACTAACAGTTCTCCAGCAGAGGCATTCGACCTAGTGGCAATAAATAACAAAATCCCGAAGTTACCATTAATTTGGATAATGCATATTAGATTATTTATACGTTGCATATATTCATACCATTTCGTTGTTTATGAATAAGAAATTATCATTTCTTAAATGATATTAATCTTAATATCTTTTATATTTTTCAATATCTTTGTTCCCTTTCTAAATAATATATGAAACCTGATTGAACACAAAAACTCAAATAATGCCCTTACATATTTCCAATACAAAATATCGAAGTTACAAAAATATTTTGTTTTAGTTACAACATGTAGCATATGACCATTTCGACACCTTATGTATCTTCAGTGCTGATTGAATGAAAATATTTGACAAAAGCAACGAAAAGATATAAAGTAAAAGCACATGAGACAAAGTATCTACCAATACATGGTAGAACAAAGAAATGGAGTAACGCTTTTATAGTTGTCCTGTAGAAGGCCGAGTTATTTGTACTATTTGTAAATGCTGCTAGAGAACAAATAAGTAAGAGGATTCAAATAAAATCCAAACTTATCTTAGGACAGAGCTATGCATCAGAGAGGTCTATTTTTATCTTTAAGCATTTTTTTTTCATTTTGATATTTCAAGTTTCCAAATTGAATCGGCTTTCGGATCAGCACTGAAGTACTGACTACTCGGTTAGGGAATACCATTGCGGACTATCAGTCCATTGCAATTGGCAGAGGCAACGGTACAGTGGAAAAAATACAAATATCTAAGTTACCATCAATTTCATACTCCGCTTATCGCCATTTTGACAACTTAAGCCTATTCAGTGCAGATTAAATCACAGGGATTCGCTTCCGTAAGTAACTATCAATGCGCGGTCGACTGAAATATGATTTTTAGTACAGTGACTAGAAGCCAAAAATTTCAACTTTAATGGACCAGCTTACCTCATGGCTGATTTTTATATATAGTCTATAAGAAGTTATGGTGCGTTTATTTTGCCCTATCGTAAAAAGCAAAAGTGGTGCAGAATTTAGAAAATTGAGGTTAAAGGTCAAGATGGAAAATCAGCAGAAAAAGCCACATTTTAAAAAATTTGAACTTGTCCTTTTGCATAGTTGACATATGAAGAATACCATAGAAATCAATACCGTCATCAGACGAATGTTGGAGCTATTTGAAATAAAAAAGGCTGTTACTTTTCACTCCCTCTATGATTCTAGAAGAAAAAGTTTTGGATTTTGATTTTCCAAAATACCCGACAAAAATGATTAGATATCTTACACGCACTTTTGATATTAAAATGTAACATAAAATGATATTTTTAAGATAGTTGCAAGAATATTCATTCTTTAAAAGACCGTTTTGTGACTACTTGATTGTGACCCCCCTCACGTGAAAAATTATAACAAATAGCAAAGTCGAAGTTTTGACGACAGTAAAATCAGAAAACGTTTTTCAAACAGTTCCAGTTGTACTGACACTCAAATACTCAATATTTATCGCTTTGCATTTGTCTTTGCATGTGTCTGTCTGTCAATTCGTCTGTATGGCATTTATATATTTACTTAAGCCTGTACTTCTCAAAACTCAACTAAACTGGCAAATACTCTTTATTTCTTATTTTTAAGACACCGAGCTGACTATATACATAGTGAAATTCCTCAGACTATGAAAAATTAGGGTAATACAGGTGCGAATCCAGGAAACTTGAAAAGGGGGGGGTCAAATTTAGAAGTGAAAGAATTTTCGCAGAGCGGAGAAAGGCGCGAAAAGTTTTGGGGTATTTCTTAATAAAACATCAGGATATTCATTAAAAAATACATTATTGCCCAATAAAGGGGTTCCTACACTTGGACCCCCTTTAGATCCGCAAACAAAGGACAAGGTGCGATAAGGGGTTTATTTTGCCCAAGATTCCTGTGAATTTTTGAGTTGCACCTCAAGATTTTCTTTTATGTTCGTTTTAAATAGAAAAAAGAAGGGAAACAGAGAATGTGTCAAAGAGACAACGACCCAAAGGGGAGTAATAACAACTCAAAGCTACCATAAGGTCTTCAATGAACGGTGAGAAAACCCTACACCCAATGGCAGGTCGGAGTAGGCCCCTGAATAAAGAGTAATCAAGTTCAGCGAAATAAACATCATCCTAGACTCCTATAGACATAAAGTAAACGAACTAGAAAAAAGACAAGACACACAAAGGCTTAATAAATTTCCTGACTTAGGACAGGCGCAGACCTGCTGCGGCGGGGTGAAACTAGTTTTATTGGGCCCAAACCTTCCCCCTACAGCCAATGTGATAAATAAAAAAAACAATTGTAACAACAGTAAAATTCAGTTGGCAACAAGACTGAGTCAATTGTGAAAAATGAAACTGAAAGAACTAAATATACAGACATAAACATGAAATCACAAGAGACTACTAGCAGTTAACTGACATGCCACCTCCAGACCCATTACCAACTGACAAAGTAAGTTATGTACCCTCAGTATACAGCTTCCACCAAAATCCCTTCCTGTGAGGAGTTTAGCATAATGATTTCATGCATATACCGGAATACATAACCCGTGTCCATGCAATACAGATTTTAGAAATTTAGAATGTGTTTAGTTAAAATGCAAAGACCCTATCAAAAAATCAATGTTAATATCAAAGAAGGTCATACGTAATGACTTGACGACAATACCGTAATTATAACCCTTATGAATTAGACGATTTAAAGGTTTTATAAGTTTGTTAGGCGAGTTTAAGTATTTTTTACTCTTATGTAAAATATTACCGTAAAATAACTGATGTGAAATACCAGCCTTGATTAGATGCTTACAGGTTGCATTGTATTTATGAACTAAGTCTTTATATCGTTGATAAAATTTAGTAAAGGTTTTAACTAGTTTGTGATAACGAAAACCCTGATGTAATAGTTTTTCAAAGCCTAGATCCTATTTACAGAAAAAAAATTAGAAAATTTAGAACCAATGACGTCACAATAGGTATAGTTTTGACGTCATGAAAAGGCTACTTTTGAGCATTTTCATAGAAAGATACCGAATTTCTCGGTTATCCGAACAGTTTTCCTAACCGGAAATATCAAGTACATTCAAGACCAATTAGGGACCGACCATTTAACCTGAAGGGGGGGTTATGGTTTTTTTTCTGGACAGAAAATTTTTTTCGCGCTTCGCGCGAAACAAATTATTTATTTTTTGCATGCGTATCAACAAAATATTTTTTTTCAAAATTAACATTATTTTTTTGGGCAGAAAGCCTCCTTCAGAAAATTTTTTTTCATCATTTTGGCAGCCAAAATATTTTTTTCACATAAAATTAGTTCCAAAATATTTTTTTAGAAAAAAAACCATAGCCCCNCCCCCCCCCCCCCCCCCCTTCAAGTTAAATGGTCGGTCCCTTAGATAATTTGACAACTTATTGGTACAAATGACTTGAAATCCTCATACAAATATTTTTGTGGTTCTTGCATGTGCTTAATATTTCCTACAGAAAAGTTAGTCAAAATTGGTCAAATTTGTCATTTTCTACAAAATCTTCACTCAAAATCTCAATAATCATACATCAATATTTGAGAAATCTACTGTTTACTGAAGAGCCATATCCATAAAATACTTCAATGAGAAAATTCGGTGAATTCAACCTAATTTATTTTTCAAACCAAAACATAAGGCACTTACCGCCCTTACTCCTTACCGACCACAATTGTAAAGAGCCGAAATCTAAGGAACAAAACCACCGGGAAAACATTGTCAACGGCAATGGTCCTGATTTAGTACAGGCATTTCAAAATTAATCCTGGGTTAAACAGTTTTAATGGCGCGACAACTGAACCAGACCATATCCCATGCTATTTATAAAGTCCTGCATATTTTTTATCAACTGAAGCGGTATATAAAAGACACGATTTGCGACAAAACACAATGAAAAAAACTGTTCATTAATTGGCAACTTATTTTCAATTTTGATATTTAATAAAAATAAGTAAAACTACTACAATGATATATTTTGCCAAAGAACTGTATTATTTTTGTATCATTTCCGCTCTCCCTATCGCCATTTAATTTTACTGAAATTATGCATGCTGTTACCCGTTCTAGCATACAAGAACAAAAAAATAACGAATATATAATTCGAATGTGCAGTATCCATAGCAAGAGATTCACAACTTTCTTGGGATATGACTGCATACATTTATGACAAAAAGTAGATAATTTCTTACACTAAAAAGTGTGTAACATTCATAATCAAGGAACAATAGAGAATGGCAAATACAAGAAAACTTCTACAAATACAAATGCATTTAAGGAATCGATCTAGAGGTTACGGTAGTTGCTTATTAGTATGACCGGATTTTTATGAAGAAGGGATGAAATCATGGACAAGCAAGTGTAAGAAATTACTTGAAAAATGAAATTATCTTCATTTCTTTAGGAACCCGTGTAGCAATCCTTTTCCCAGAAACCATAGAGTCGTGTTTGGTTATATGTTGTTTGGGTATAGTTAATATACATGTGTATTGGCAAACGAAAATACAGAAGCTAGAAATTAAAGGAAGGCGAAAAACAATGAAGAAGAACGCAATTTCAGTTTCATTTGATATGAACATTAATCAGTGTTTTAATTTGTACTGAACATGTTTTTGTTTTATTTCTTGTGAATGATAACTGCAACTATGTCTTCATTCATTATAAATTTTTGAACGTTTCTGGTGCATTTTCTTTCACCAATTGGTTAATTTCTTACGCAAAACATTTGTATTTGTGGTAACCATATTGAATCATCTGTCACGTGACCGCAAGTGGCAGATGCTATTCACGTTTCTGGTTTTTGTACTACTTGGTGGTTATTTTCCTTGTAAAAAACTATTCATCAATATTTTGCAGAGCACAGAAAATATTTACCCGCGAAATATCAAGATTGTTCAAATCTTGTCATTCACCGGATTTTTGTTGAATACCGCAAAAACAGGAAAAATGCGATAGATTTATATTTGACCAATAAAAACGTTTGGATAATTGATAAATCCGTTGAATTAATACAAAAACTTATGAAACTTTGCGGAAAAACTCATTCCACAACATTCGACAGCAGGTAAACCCATAGTCTGGGAGACATCCCCCCTTAAAACAAAAATTTCCTCAACTTCTAGGTTTTCAAAGTATGTTTTCTTATATGATATCATAGTTAACATAGACTTGTTTCGTTTTCCAATATATTTATTCACAATTATTGAACCGTATCTAAGTGAGCAGACTTTGTTAAAATTCCATCAAAATTTGGCAAAAATCAAAATATCTCGTTTTCAGTGAATTTCCCGAAAACTGCACCGTAGGACTTTTTTACGACAGGGCAAAAAATACACTTTAGACTATTGTCTTTCGAAAAATATCGTTTCTGGTCATGAGGTATGCTGGTCCATTAAACTCCTGAAATAAGCGTCTTTTAAAAAACCAGTCACTGCACTAATTTCAGTCGACCGCACATTGATAGTATACCTACGGAAGCGAATCCCTGTGATTAAATCAAAACAAAGACCATAAACAGAATTTGTGTAAAAAGCCGATAGAAAAAAAATAGATTAAAAACAAATAAATAAAAAGATACAGATGTGTTCTCAGTCGTGGAGTCTTCTTCTATATAAACATTAACAAAGCTCCACGCGAAGACGCAGGAATTTGTGTAAAGTGTAATTGTATAAAGTTTAGTTTTATTCCCTGACAGCTTTTATATCATCTGGCAATTGATGTTTCTTGAATGTCACCAAGAAATTAAATACGATAATCTGTTTGCAACCAGTCATTTTAAAAGGAAAAAATTATAACAATATTGCAAGATTGTTTTTGTGTTCCATTTATATGAACAAGCGTTATGAATATCACTTTCTCACTTTTGAGACACAGCAGTTCCTATTTTTAGCGGTGTGAGATTTCGTTGTCTTACACTAGTGCAAGACAAAACAATCACGTGCAGTTTACCGGCAAATATCGTGTTTACACATTAGGGTCTTTTAGTCTACATCTGTCCTAATTAGTGGTCAAAAGTGTATTTAATCTACGTATTATAAAATTTTTATATCATTTGAAGTAAAATTTCACAGGAAAATACGAGAAAATCGTCTTTTAAAATACGGCGCGCTCGGGTATACATTCCTGATTTTATGACGTTGCAAAAAGGGACGTAACTCCTTGTGTAAACAGACAAAAAGGGGGCGACATTTTTGTGTTGATTTTAGTATATTTTAGGGTAAACACAGTGAGAAATAAAATCAAACACCAGTGGAAGTGCGAGACAGGAGAATCTCAGACACCCTCGGGTAAGATTTCAATCATCTCGTCCGAGACTGGAAATCTTACCCTTGGGTGTCTGAGATTCTCCTGTCTCGCACTTCCCCTGGTGTTAGATTCTTAATTTCTCAAGACAAGACAAGACAAGATATGGTTATCATAAAAACAGAAAAACAGAAGAAATAACAGTAACCCTCGGTCAGAGGTTTTATAGAAAACTCATACATGTTCCAGAATAATTTCTAGTCGATAGCTAAAACAAATATTTCAAATTGAATATCTATCTGGAATAGGGTCTGTAAGTCTCGTCATGTGACACCGAGATTTTACGATAAAGTTGCAATTTGAAAACGTTTCCCGCAAAAGTATGACGTTCCTGCATTATGACGTTCAAATTTTTTGCTTTAAACGTCATATGTTTTTGTTTAAAATGCAACTTCCGGGTACAAGTTTTTGTCCCGGAAGTTCTTAGAATGGAACGAGACTTACAGACCCTATTATTATTTTCTAAACGCGGAATGCTTTTACTGTTATCTCTCTGTGGTTGCTCCTGTCGGTCTTTCTTTGAATCTAATCATTTTTCATCAAGTGTTTGTGAATTGTAAACAAAATGTGGCGTGCATTTGTAGTGGGGATATGTAAAATTCTTTGTTAGGGGAAATCGTCACGTTCTAGATGCAATGCCAAAAAGTCAAGGGAATATATATAAATATACAGAAATAAAACTAATAAAGCCTAAACATTTTTCTTAACAGAATTTCTTTAAGGGGGGGATGGTCGAAGTATTTGTGTACATTTCGTTAAAAGGTAGTTTAAATACAACTGACTGACTACAGTCAAAAAGAAATTTATTACTTGTTACAAAGATTGAAAAGTGAAAAACGCATCGTTGATTCTAAACAGATTCTCTTTTATCTTATATGTGATTTTTCCTGTGTAGTTCCCTAGCAGATTTTAGCTTGTAATTGTAATTTGCAGACATTTTAGATGTTCCCTGGTATATATCCATTTTATTACATTTCTTGGTAATATAAAATCATAAAATTTTGTTGAGGTACACACACACAATAAAAAGGAAAAAAATGATGATTTCTCATGGTTTATCAAATAGAAATAAGATATTTTGACCCCGTATCGTTTCAACTACAAACCACGATGTAAATATTAACATTTAAGAAATAATTCGTGGCAGGTATATGGTTATAGTAACAATAACAATATACCTAGCATGAATTATTTCGATTCTGATATTAATGAAAAATGGAATTTTCAATTCTGATGCGACGTAGAAGAAGGTAGATTTCCCGTCTCCATTCCTGTCGGTGTCTTTGACGTCACAATACACAATCTGACGTTTTCACCTGATGATACCTCAGTTTTTTGTAGAGGTTCACACTGCTAGTGCTTTAGTTGTGTGGCATTGTTCATTTTTGTTTATTTGTTTTGTCTTTGTCAAACTGTCCATTCGTTTTGGATGTGAATTGCCGTGATTTTGTATTTATGATTTTAGAATCCCCCCTTTCCTTGTTCTTGCTTCGGTATTCGTTTGCCGATGTATCACATACGCAAGTTCAAAATCTGAATCGAAAGCAAAGCAATATACATTTTACGTGTTTGAGTGTTATGATTTAATTCAAGCATATTCTTACCTTTAATTTCCTTCATACAATTAAAAACATGGTTGCTTTGCACTCCCTTTACACTAATTCCAAAACCATTTGCGCATGTGCGAAAGTAGACGTAATTGAGTATTATACTGGTTCACGATTAACATGATCCATGTTAGAATCAAATCAAGATAAAGTATAATTCATAGCTTTAATAATAAAGTATAATTCATAGCTTGAATAATAAAAGCATGACATTTTCAAAAACACTTGGCATGCCGATATGAAATTCTCAAGATTCAATATAACATACAGCTCTCGGAAAATTCTTCGGGTAATCACATTACCTCCGTAATAACTGAGATCGGCTGCGTCGACATGTTAGGTATAGCAGGTATAGGTATTACCTGCTATAAACCGTCAACTGAATATGGTATGTCAGAAGCATAAAGTAAATAAAGGAAATTCAAATGTGAAGAAGACATTGCAAATTACTGTTAACTTAATCTGGAAACTAGGGCCATGCAATATGCATCATGCCGATTCCAACAGTTCTTATACCACTGAAGTAGTTTTTTTCTTTTTTTTTTTTCTTTTTTGAAAAATCAAAAATCATAAGCTTCATCGTATTGAGATGTTCATACATATCGTTTTAGCTGAAATAAATACGTTTCGGAATGGTTAATATGGACTACACTGGTTTTTAACTGAAGCTCTGGCTTTTTAAATCAAACAGATTTTCATTTTACAGAATGCTACTGACATATTCAATAAAGTACCATTTAAATTTGAAGAAAAAAAATAACTCGCGAATTCTTAACACATCTTTGCTTTTTGGCCTCAATTCTGATTTTTTTTATTAAATGAAATCAATAAATTTTTTTTATGGCCCAAAACAAAATTGCATTGAAACCTCAATATGAAGAAGTTCGCTGTTCCTTAATGGAATTTTTAACTTATTAACCTTTACAACTAAACTAGCAGACTTTATTTATTTCTTTTTTTTTATTTATTTTTTTTTATTTTTTTCATTTTTTTTTTTAATCTTTTTATTATTATTATTATTTTTTGCGTACGTAGTTTTCTTTGGACCAAAATATAAAATAACGAAAAGAATTTTTATTATACTTAAAATCCCTCTTAGTTTCATAAAAGATAATAAGAGCGTTTTGATGTTAGCGGTTAACTAAGAACAGTTAGACCATATTAGACCATACAATAATATGTCAATCTATAGACGGCCACACAAAGTAAGATTAATATAACCTACCTTCTGTACTTTGCAGCAGTAGAACGGTAAATGACGTGTATATGATAGTGAGCAAGGTGACATGGAATGGTTATTTTGATAAACCATCAGACAAAATTACTGGTATTGATTATAACAGCATCATATTACGGATGTGTGTAACATATGGATCATGATAGTTGAATTAAAATTGTACTCATTGTCCAGTGAAATATACAGAACCCCTGCTCACAAATACATCGCTGTTACAGCTACTAGATTGATTAATGCAAGTTGACATTTATTGATATCGATATAAAGTTGTTGAAACCCTAACTCTATCGTATTTAATTAACACGTACCTTTCCTGGCAAAGGGTACGTGTAACCTACGAGCCTTTCTGGTAAATCTTGTTTTGTCGCTTTTTAGCTCAACCTGGCTATGCCAGGGTGAGCTTTTGCTATCACTTGGAGTCCGTCGTCCGGCCGTCGTCCGTATTGAACTTTTCATTCAAAGATTTTCTCCTGTGAAACCACAGGGCCAACTGAAAACAAATTTGGTCACAATAGTCCTTTGGTGGTCACCTTTAAAATTGTATCCGGTAGGTCCGTACCTCATCCAAGATGGCCTTCAGTGGGGAGCATGGTTTTAACATTGGACCCTATGGGAAACACATTCAAAGATCTTCTTCTCAGAAACCACTTATCCAAACAAACTTACCCACAATGGTCCTTAGATGGTCCCTTCCCAAAATGGTATCCGGCAGGTTCGTACCTCATCCAAAATGGCCGCCAGCGGGGAACATAGTTTAAACATTGGACCCTATGGAAAACAAATTTAAAGATATTCTTTTCAGGAACTGCTAGTCCAATTTGAACCAAACTTAGTCACAACAGTCCTTTAATGGTCCCTTCCCAACAAAGTATTCGGCAGACCCGTACCTCATCCAAGATGGCCGCCAGCGGGGAACATAGTTTTAAAATTTGACACTTTGGAAAACAGATTTAAAGATCTTCTTTTCAGAAACTACTATTCCAATTTGAACCAAACTTATTCACAATGGTCCATAGATAATCCTTTCTCAAAAAGGTATCCGACAGGTCCGTACCTCATCCAATATGGCCGCCAGCGGGGAGCATAGTTTCAACATTGGACCTTATGGGAAACATATTCAAAGATATTGAAACCAAGCATTGTCACAATGGTCCTTAGATGGTCCTTTCTAAAAATGGTATCCGACAGGTCCGTACCTCATCCAAGATGGCCCCAACGGCGAACATAGTTTTAAAATTGGACCCTATGGGGAACATATTCAAAGATATTGAAACCAAACATATTCACAATGGACCTTAGATGGTCCTTTCCAAAAAAGGTATCCGGCAGGTCCGTACCTAATCCAAAATGGCCGCTAGCGGGAACATAGCTTTAACACTTGACCTAACGAAAACACAGTTAGAAATCTTCTCAAAAACTACTGGTCCAATTTGAACAAAAGTTTGTCACAATGGTCCTTAGATGGTCCCTTCCCCAAAAAGGTATCCGGCAGGTCCGTACCTCATACAAGATAGCCGCCAGTGGGGAAAACCCTATGGAAAACACATTTTAAGATCTTCTTCTCAGAAACTACTAGTCAAATCTGAACCAAACTTAGTCACAATGGTTCTTAGATGGTCCCTTCCCAAAAAGGTATCCGACAGATCCATACATCATCCAAAATAAGCGACAGCGGGGAACATAGTTTTAACATTGGACCCTATTGGAAAACATATCCAAAGATCTACTTCTCAAAAACTACTAGTCCAATTAGAAACAAATTTTGTAACATCAAGGCCTTTATATGGTCCTTTCCAAAAAATGTATCCGGCAGGTCCGTACCTCAATCAAAAATCGCTGCCAATGGGGAACATAATTTTTACATTGGACCCTATGGAAAACACATTTAAAGATCTTCTCAGAAACTACTAGTCATAATGGTCCTTAGATGGTCCCTTTCTAAAAAGGTATCCGACAGGTCCGCACCTCACCCAATATGGCCGCCAGCAGGGAACATAGTTTTAACATTGGATATTTATACATGTAGCTTCAAGTCATTCAAAACGACGTCATAGCGGACTTGAATACTTGATAGTTTCCTTTTTGGATTCCCCCCCCCCAGATCATGTACAATTACCAGGTTAGGAATCAAAGTATAAGGTTAATGATTCTTTTAATGTCTATTTAAATGTTATTATCTGAAAAAAACATGTCTTATGTCGATTTTGTTTTCATTTTTTTTAGTATCAAATTGAAACATGGATGAAAAGTCATTAACAAATGTCTTGTACAACTATGTCGTTGACTAAAGTTCAGAAAGAAAATCAAGTGACCATTTCAAGAATATGTCATTTGAACAATGAAAGGGTCAGAAATATATGCCAATGAGACAACTAAGCAATCGAACAACACTTTTATTCTTGCTCTTTATTTTGAAGTCACCACGAGGCCTTCATAAGTTCATGATGGCACTTAGCCCTTAGTATAGGTTTAATTAAAGGATTTCTTGCCAACTTGAACAATTTCAAATCTATGTCTAATTTAACCCGTGATTGCGAGATTGTCAACAAGCATAAAATTAACTGTCAAGGCTTTCTCACAAAAACTGTAATCCGTTACCCGAGAAAAGCCCTAAGTTTCCTAGGCCAGACAAACAAGGCGCTCGTCGATTGTAAGAAAGATATGCATTATGAAATGGTGAGATGTGAGCACTATAAACAGGATGTCAGAATAACAATTGGAATAATAAAATACCAAATTTTAAAGTATGATAGTGTTTCCATATGAGTTTTTCTTTCAAAAACAAGTACACCATACCTGAAATGTATGTAGAGAAAGCAGTGATTTTCTCGTAAGAGGAATATTGGTACGGACTCAACACTGCAGGAGAGACAAAGTCAAGTCTTAAATTATAATTCTAATGCAACATTAATATAAGGAAGGTTTTGATTGGTCAAAACTGACCGTCAATTCCACCATCTACACACCTGTGACAAAGTAGGTCCCTGTTTAGTCTGGTTCCTAATATTGTTACAAATTCACGAGTTAAAAATAGAACATGAAATTGATTTGTTGCATTAGAATCGCAATAACAGTACATTATTTGAATACCCGAGGGCGTCAATCTTGATTTGACGGTCAAAATATCCGTTTATAGGCTCCGCTACGCGTCGCCTATAAACTGCATTTTGACCGTCAAATCTACGATTGACGCCCTAGGTATTCAAATATTGTACTGTTATTGCTTAAATGAAAGGATATGAAGTTTTTGCACATAAGCCAAAGTCTTCATAAATACATGCTAAATAACAAGAAAATATCGAAGTTACTGGTAATTATTTTCTGCGTTGCACATTGCGACAACTAATGCCTCATCAGTACAGATCAAACCAAAACATTTGGTAGTCCAATAACCGAAAATCATGTTTAAGCTGGTACAGAACAAATAACCAAAAGGATCTGAATAGAAAAGCCAAAATTCAGCTAAGAACAGATCAATGGAACGCTGTTATTATTATTTTTTATCTTGACGTCAACATGATGACTTAAACAACGAGCTCTGCTCATACCTCATGTTAGGTTCAAGACGGCCACATATACATAAATTATGTATATTTATGTATATTTATATTGTGTGTGTGTCTTCATTGTTTCTTTTCCGTGCCGTACTCATGTTATGTATCCGTTTTTTTTTTTTTTTGTTTTTCCGATGTTGCCATTGTCTTTGGATTGTTCGTTTTAAGTTGACGGTTCGGTTCTCCTTAGTTTCAAAAAGAACACGTTTACAAGTACACGGGAAGAATTTATTTCCCAATTTTAAAGCTCTTAAGTTACATCTTAATGGTATCATAAAACAAAAGATTTTTTTCTAACCATTAATCACTAGTAGTGTTGATACTTACTTATTGATACTTATTGGTGATTTCCTGTACAGGATCCCTAGGAATCCTCTTCACCAGACTCTATAATCTCGTCCTGCAGATATTTGTTCGTCATGTGACTTCCTCTTGATCTTGAATATCCGCTTTGTAGTCCTCAAAAACTAGTTCTTCATTCTCCCAATATTTATCTAGCCAATTTTTGAAAGCATTAATGCTTGGCGCATTCACAATAATTTCAGGAAGACTGTTCCAAACTTTTCTTTGTGTTTGTTCTTCTACTGAATCTTAGGTTCTTGTCACTTAATAATTCAAGTAGTGTACATGCATCAGGATCATAATACCCATTAATTATCTTGAAAGTCTCTATCATGTCACCCCTTAATCTCCTATATGCTAATGTTGGAAGCTTAAGCTTTTTTCAATCTTTCTCGGTATGACAAATCTTTCATCCCTGGTAGTTGTTTCGTAATTCTCCGCTGGACCCACATGTTTAATTTTGTAAGGAGACCATACTGAGCTGGCATAATCTAAATATGTACGGACCATGGTTTTGTACAATGCTACAAATGACTTAGTATCTAAGTGTTATAAAGTACGCCCCAAAGCTGCGAAAATCGCTGTTGCTTTATAAACCTTTTCACATAAATGGTTCTCAAATGATAATTCTGAGCCAATTATAACTCCTATATCATTGTCATAGTTTATTCTCTCCACCTTTTGGCCTAATAATGTATATTCGTTCTGTTCGGAGATACCTTTTTTCCCTATTCTCATGTGTTTGCATTTTTCGGGATGGCACTTAAGCAACCATTTGTTACTCCAATTTTCCAGTTCAATCAAATCTTGTTGTAATATTTCAATGTCTTCTTGGTTGTTGATAATTCTAAAAATTTTAGTGTCATCTGCAAACAGATATGGCTCTGAATTCACTAGCTCTGGTAGGTCATTTATGTATATGACAAATAACAATGGTCCAAGTGCGGAGCCTTGTGGTATTCCTGATGTGACATGTTCCCAATCAGAACCTGATCCATTTACTACAACCTTTTGTGTTCTGTTGGCTAGAAAATCTTTTATCCATCCAAGTAATGGATCGTCTATACCACAACTTAAAATCTTTCCTATCAATCTTTTGTGTGGAACCTTGTCAAATGCTTTTTGGAAGTCCATGTATATGCAATCAACAACTAGTCTATAGCTTCTGACCATTTTTCCAAGACTTCCAATAATTGTAGGGAGGTAGAGCGATCCGAAATGAACCCATATTGTTTATCTGAGAAAAGTTTATTCTTTTTCATGTGTTCAATAATATGCTCTCAAATCAATTTCTCTTGAAGTTTACTAACCACTGACTAACACACACAGGCTTACTGGTCTATAGTTGCTTGCTTGTTATCTGTTTCCCTTTTTAAATATTGCACTGATTGTAGCCTTTTTCCAGTCTTTAAGAACTGTCATTTTATTAATAGATTGTTGGAATATAATTTTTAATTGTGTAGCTAAAGAATTTGCCAGTTCTTTAAATAGTCTTGGGTGCAGCTCATCAGGGCCTGGTGAATTATCTATTTTCAGCATATTTAGCAATTTTAAAACTTTCTCCTCAGATACAATGAGTTCTGGAAGGGCATGTTGAATATTTCATAGCTGGTACTGGCACCTCTCCATCTGCTTCTGTTGTGAACATACTTGAAAAGTAGTCTGATAATATCTTTGTCATCTTCAGTCTTCATTGATTTATTGTTTGTGGGATCTATATGCAAGTCTGCAACGCCTTCTTTCGTTTTAGATTTTGACTTAATATAGCGCCATATAGCCTTTGGATATTGCTTAGCCTTCTCTGATAATCCCTTCTCAAAATCCCTTTTAATTTTATTAACTGCGCTCTTGACTTGGTTTCGGACCCTATTGTACCGTGTTGATGATTACATTTATAACTTTCAGACCGAATAATGTTTTTCTTAAAACTAGATTTGCTCTTCATTTAATCTTTTTTGAAGCATTACTAGAATAATGGTGTTTTTCCTACTCTGTGTAGGTTTTCGGTAGATAACAACTGATTAGACATTTTGACTTTAAAACATTAATGTCCATTGTATTTCCAATCATCTGCATTTGTATAAAGTTACAAAGCATGTAATTATGACTAATGAACCAAATCAGTTATGTTAAATGCCTTCATTAATTTAAAGTGTCCGTCGATAAAAAGAAAATAAACTTAGCTTTTGTAAAAAAAACTAAAGAGATATATACTATTTTGAATTGGGCATGTTTTTCATTCACCATTTGTACAAATAACCTCTAAATAAACATTTACTTGCAATATATATATAAATACCGCACAATAATCTTATGTATTACGTCATAGGTTAAAATCTTACATAATAATACAAACAAAGGTAAAAATAGATTTTTGGAGTTAGTCGGTCGATTACACACGGTCAAATATGAAGCATAGACTTATAACGTTCAAGGACTTTAGTATAAGAATAGGGTGTTTATAAACTTACAATTTACTTGTTTGTTAGAAAATCTCTTAAATGGTATCACTTAAACCGTATAACATTTCTGCTTCAACACCAGATTACTTACACAATGCTGTCTCAATTCGTTTTATATATGAATTACCATGTACTTGGATTTTTTTTATTAGAATGTTATTTTTTTCTCTTTTAGCTTTGATATTCATTTGCATGTATATTCAATAAAGTTTTGGTTTACTTTATGATAAGTAATAAAAAGAAAGCAAACATTAATCATCCTCTATTTTTTACCGTTTTTCTTGTGAGTTCCCTGCTAGATTGTGGTATGTGATTTTCTGTAATTGTAAGTATTTCCTGTTATATTCTCTCCAATAATTAAGCATTTTCTATATTTTAGTTATGGCTTTAATTTCTAGGGCACAAAGAGAACAAGACGTACAAGAGTGAAATGAAGATTCTCATTACCTTGTGTTTCTCGGTATGTTATTATCGTCGACTTCTGTTGTATTTATTTCATTATCAATTACGAGTACCACCCAGAACAACCTAACAAATATTGTAAGCAAACTAATTTTTTCCAGCGATTTATTTGTCGCGACATTCGCGATTTTGAAAATATCGCCAAAATAAATCGTCGCGAACATTTCTTAGCCTTATATAAATGAATTGACAGAAGCAGACAATCGCAAAATTAAATTGCCGCGAACTTTTCCAAAATTGACAAATCGCGAAATAAAGTATCTGCTAAAATAAGTTGGTTTACGTTTACGGCATGTGACTATGTTTCTCTGCCATTGTAGACATTTCCTATTATCTTTTTTAATTCTATTTAACAGTATCCTTTTATTATTACAGAAGGAATGGATTCATTTAGATGTAGAATCCGCCAAAATTTAATCATCACTTATTTTTATATTCACTAAGAAAACGTGTGGAAAGCTATAGGCATAAACTTTTGCATGATCATAATACTAAACATGAAAAATGGAATGGTCCTTTCTATCTTTTGAATATATAATCGAAAATCCAAATTTCGTAACCAAAGATAAAATCATACCTTCAGTATGAGAATACCATTTTCAACGATAATTACAATTTGGAACATTGTGAGTTCAAAATTGCTACTAGATCACTTTATGAGGTTAATGTGGTAGAACATTCCATAATTTATAATTTTAGACTTTAATGGATCCTTCAAAAGGATTTGGAATGCGTCCAAATTTAATCATAATAAGACCAAGTGGCTTTTCCTGAAGGAGAAGGTTCAGTATGACCAATTTTTTGGCCCTCAAAAATTGGGAATTTGCAAATATTAATACTATATATTCTAAATTATCATATGAACAGTACAATTGTTGCTTCATAAAAATTCAGGCTATTTTGCAGTTTAAATGCAAACGTTCAAATCACATAGGTCATAATCGTGGGCTTAATTCCAAAAATATTGAAAATATCACTATTTTGATCAAATTTTATACAGTTTTCATTCAAATTAATAATGGCCACATGCATGTTCATTCACAGTAATTACATATTAATATAAATGATGTAACTAACAAGTAAACATAACATACTTAAAGGATTTTGTTGAACACGCGTGTGGCCACTACTATCACAGCAAAAACGTTGGTAAAATAATGCAATTTTTAACAAATTTGCTGCAACATCATGTTAGGGATATGTTTTCACAAAATATCGGCTGAATCAACTGAATATGACATTAAGCATTGTAAAAAGAGTGTTACATCTCCACTAATGTATTGTTAATTTTTGGGGCAAGAAACTGAACCTACACCTTTGGAAAAAAATCGTTTGAGAAGTTTCCCTGTTCCCTTAAAATGTATAAAATTGACTAAATGTACAATTTTTGCCACAGCCGGAAGATCGGGATAGTAATGCCTCGCAATAATGAAAAACTGTTTTTCAGAGAATCAAAAACTTTAAAAAAATAACGTAATGATACCGAATTCACATTAAAATAACAGTTGAACTCCAGTGAGAGTGACATCAGGTGCTCCGGAAGGGTAAGCATTTGACATGCAAAAGGGTGCAGAAAATTGGCATCTTGGTCTACAACGGGGTTGCACATTTACATTAGAAACGACAATTTTCGAAAAATGGAAAAATGGCCAATTTTACCCATGTTTAAGTGTTAATTACAAAACATTGCGTCTATAGAAATTCATTAAATTTACTTTTCGACGAGCAAGAGGGTTTCGACTGTTCAATAGTGATCTTACTTTATTCAAACATCAACGGCATATGTCTCGTCTTCATTTAGTAAAACTGCTTGTTACATCGCAAAAAACGGAGCAGTTGTTGAATACAATCTTAATATGTGAAATGTTGCTGTTTCCTGGATGTTTTTGTGTAACTTAATATCAACATAATACCGTAATCTATATGTACATTTTCATAATGGTATCAACATACGGACATTGTGAAAAACTACTTTTTCCATATAGCAAATGTAAAAAGATCTAGATTTGCAATTGCAAGCAACAGAACAATAGACGATGTCCGATGAGGCTTCCCACGACTACACGTTAAGATGTGATGTCTGTGGTCAGTTCTTTAACGACCAATCAAGCCTCATGCCTTCTTTTGTTGTGTTCTCGGTCGAACTGTTTCTCACACTTGGAACAGCTGTATTTTTGTTTTTTCTCTGAGTGGCACTTCGCGTGTCGTTGTAAACTCCGCTTTTCGGTGTACGTCTTCGGGCATTTATCACAAGCGAACATTTTAACTTCCGGTCTGCAGATTGGCAGTCTGGCGACTGAAGAGTCCGTTCGATCGCGCCTTTATATAGTTCAAGTCATTTGTATCGATGGCTGTGATTGGTTGTTTATTTTCGTAAGGGGTGATTTGATTGGTTGATTTTCCTGTATTCTCATTGGTGAATCTATTGTAAATGGAGGCTTCTGATTGGTTGAAATCCCTGCAATTTGATTGGTCCATATTATGTACAGTTTCAATCCATTTTTTCTTTAAAAAATGGTGATTTACTGAATGATTACATCAAAAACACTATGAAACGTAAAATATGAACATTATATTGATATCAAAACACATATCGAAATGTTAAGTATGACTATGAATGAACAAAAATATGTAAGCATATAAACTTTATCTGAAAGAATGATATGAAACACAAACTATGAAAAAAAAATAGATACTGACGACAAAATGAACAACAAAAACATGCATAGATGTTAAAAAATCAACATAAAGTAATACAAACTATAAAAATTAATTGATATTACAGACAATTTGAACAATATATTCAAGCATAAATGTTAAAAGACCAACATTAAATGGTACAACATATGAATGTAAACACCAAATACGAACAGAAACATTGAATCATCAGCATAAACTGACGTTAGATATGTAAACATATGATCATTGATACGAATATGAACACCGAATCATACACCTAACGTTAAGTATGACTATAAAACGATATAAAACATGTAAACATATGGACATTAACACTGTTATGAACAAAAATATAATAAGAAACATTGAAATATCAAAATTAAACGACATTTTTATGATTTTTAATGATAAAACTGAAACATAACTTGAAATTTCCAATGAATTGACATACATTATGACAACATATAGTCATTGATATGAAAAAACAAAAGACGGAAATATCAAGATCATATGATACAAAACATTATAGATTAACCACATTCGTGAGAACTTGAATATCAAAACACAACATGCAACATGAGATATGAACAAAAATACAAGCATTAATGTTGAAACATGAACATGAACTGATACAACATATGGAAACAAATCGATGTGAACACCAAATCATACACCTAACGTTATCTATGACTATAAATTGGTATAAAACATGTAAACATATGTAACACAACAAAACATGAAAACATAATGACATCAGTATGAACTATTACATGAAACATAACATGATACGTTAAATATTAACACAAATATTAATAACAAATCATCAAAACTGAACGACATTCATATAAACTCTAATGACAAACACAAACATAAGGTCATCTATGACTATGAATGAACAAAAGTATGTAACCACTTTGGTATGAATGATAACAAGAGGAAATAAACATCAAGTGAAGACAAATAGATACCGAAGACAATATGAACTACACATACAAACATAAAGATTATCATGAAGTAATAGAAAATATGAAAATAAAGTGATATTGAAGACAATATGAACAAAACATTCAAGCATAAATGGTTAAAGATCAAAATGAAGTGATACATCATATGAAAACCTATGAATGTGAACAACAAATACAAGCATAGATGTTAAAACAGTAACATGAAGTAATACAAACTATTAAAACCTGTGAATGTAACAACAAATACAAGCATAGATGTTAAAAGATCAACATAAAGTAATACAAACTATTAAAACCTGTGAATGTGAACACCAAATACAAGCATAAATGTTAAAAGACCAACATTAAATGGTACAACATATGAATGACATTAATACGAACACAAACATTGAAACATCAACATAAACTGACGCAAAATATGTAAACATATGAACATTGATACGAATATGAACACCAAAATCATACACCTAACGTTAAGTATGACTATAAAGTGATATAAAACATATGAAAATTAACACTGATATGAACAAAAATATAATCAGAAACATTGGATTATGAAAAATAAACGACATTCATATGAACTTTAATGATAAAACTGAAACATAACTTGAAATCTCCAATGAATTGACAAACATTATAACAACATATAGTCATTGATATGAAAAACAAAAGATGAAACTCAAAATATCAAGATCATATGATACAAAACATTATAGATTAACCCCATTCGTGAGAACTTGAATATCAAAACACAACATGCAACATAAAATATGAACAAAAATACATGCATTAATGTTAAAACATGAACATGAACTGATACAACATATGAAAACACACTGATGTGAACAAAAATACAAGCATTAATGTTAAAACTTTAACATTAACTGATACAACATATGAGAACACACTGATATGAACACTAAATACAAGTAGAAATGTTCAAACATGAACATTCAACGACACAAGATATGTAAATATGCAAACATTGACACAGGTGTTTATACCAAAAACACGAAACATAACGTTAAGTATGAAAACAAACACAACAATAAATAACAGCAAATGCAAACTTGAACACCAAAACACAATATGAAAGGTAAAGTATGAATACAAACAAAACAAAACATGATAACATAATGACATGAACTGTTACATGAAAGCACAACATGAAATGATAAATATCAAGATAAAGTGATACAAACCATTAAACTTAACGATATTCATATGAACTGTTACATGAAAACTTAACATAAAACATTAAATGTGACCACAGATACAACAAATAATGAAAACAAACACAACAAATTCTGAAAATAAATGCAAACTTGAACACCAAAAAGCAATATGAAACATGAAACATCAACATCATTACAACAAAATATGAAAATAAATGTAAACTTTGACTATAGAGTGATACAAAACATGAAAGCATATCGACATTAATGTAAATAAGCTGAAATAAAACATCAAAATTTGACGCAAGCGTAACAATTTCACGTCGTATTTGGCACAGAAATGTCACAGCGCAGCAAATATTCTTGGTATATGACGCAGCAGCAGCAGACAGACCTTAGTATGGACGAGAAGCAGCAGCAGCAGCAGATATTTCCCAGTATGAATAAGAAGCAGCAGCAGCAGCAATTATGCCTCGCATAAGGCCTTGAAGCAGCAGCAGCAATTTTACGTCAAATATAACGCAGCAGCAGCAGCAAAAACCCGTAAAAAAGCCGATAAAGACAACAAAACTGCGATAAATGCATCGAAAACACGATATGCAACATGAAAAATGAATGCAATAACAACAAAATAATAAAACTTAACGACATTCATATGAACTTATTCATCGAAACACATGAATTATGAACACGAACACATAAAGATAAAATGAAATCACGTAAAATCTCGAACTGAACGAGACTTGTTAAAGGTAACAGATATCAGGATGACAGTGTGACCAATCGATTGAAAAGCCTACACATACCCCCAATCGATATATGACATGACTATAGTATCGATAGTTCGGATAAAGACCAATCTAGGGCCGGTCTAGGGCCGAGTAAGGCCGAGGTCTAAGGGCCGATATCATCAAAATGGTACATGACAGTGCTACAACACCAACACTAATCACTTTAGAAGTATAAAGATACCCCGAATTCATATATGATATGCCTATAGTAACAAAAGTATTGATTAAGGCCGAATTAGGGCCGATTGGGACCGATCTTTGATTTCCAAGGGCCGATTTCATCAAAACAGTACATGACACCGCTACAACACCAACACTAACCGCTTAAGAACTATAAAGATACCCCGAATCCATATATGATATGACTATAGTACGAATAGTATTGATTAAGGCCGATCTAGGGCTGACTGAGGCCGATCTTTGATTTCTTACGGCCGATAACTTCATAACAGTACGTTTTAGCACTAAACTACCTTGACTAATCGCTTTAGAAGCCCAAAGATACATCAAATCCAAATATGATAAGCTTATAGTTGAACGATTTCAAATTAAGGCCGATTTAGGGCTGTTTGGGGCCAATATCTCGTTCACACTCGTAGCTAGTGCTTTAAAACCGACACCATTCAATTCAGCGACCCCGATTTACTCTAGTATGACATCACAAAGGAAGAAAATACGCAAACAATTCTCAAAAATTAAGGGTTACTCCAAGTAGTATATGGGGACGAGTTCGGGTTTCCCCCTTTCTAAAAATAGATTTCAAGGGAACCCCCTCCCAAACTTACGCATGCGCAAGGTAACTAAGTTATACATTCGATCACTTGACTTCCGCTTCCGGTCAAGTGACTTCCAGTGACGTCATGTCCGGTCTACGTCACTTCCGGTGACGTCACTTCCAGCACCACCTCGCACCACCTCGTCAAATACGCGGTGAACTGTCCCCATATACTACTCGCGTCCGCATCTGGAGTACTTAAAGGCCACGTCACTTGGCAGAAGTTCTGTTTTTGGACAGAACCGCACTGGTTGAAAGAACCAAAGTAGGGACGGGTTTCGAACAACACAGCCGTTTGCTTGGTTTTGGGTTGTCCCTTTGGCTTCATCTTATGACCCACATGGGTTTGTGATTGTTCAGTGATTATTAGGGTTGCCTTTTGCAGGGTCCGATGTTGAAACCAGTGGTTACAGCTAAAGGAATCTCATTTGGTTAGAGCAGTATTAGGGTTGAATGGGGTTTAGACAATGGTGTATGAGGTTTGAAAAGGTTCCGAGAGGGGTGTTTGTATATATTCAGTTCAGTGTTCACCATGAGGCCATCAACAGTAAGCTTTGCTTATAGCTCAAAGTATATTTTCAGGCCTATACAAAAAGCCACATTTCTTCTTTCATTATGAAAGGTTTATAATGCACCTACCCTAATGTTGAGAAGCTGCATATTTTGTGCCTTCGAATCAAGGTCATTTGATTCTTTTTATTATTTTTATTTGTTGTTGTGGAAGCATTTTTAGCTATAAACTGACTATATCCAGGTTGAGATTTTTGAATCATTTGGTGGCTGTTGTCCTTCATAAACATTCATAGATCTTCACCTCTGAAACCAGTGATCCAGTTAAAATCGAATATGGTCACAATAATCTTCTTAAAAATTATGCGGCAGGTCTGAGCCTCATCCAAGATGGCCGCCATGCAGTGAAGAATATATTTAGCATTTGACCATATGGAAACACATTCAAAGATCTTATCGCAAAATACAAGTCCAATTAGAAACAGACTTGGTCACAATGGTCCTTAGAAAGTCCCTGCCAAAATTGTATTTGCTAGGTCCATACCTCAATTAGGATGGCCGCAATGCACCAGGGAAATTTGTTTAACATTTGTTCCTTTGGAAACACATTCAACGCAAACAATTCAGAAACTACGTGTCAAAATTGAACCTCGCTTAGTCATAATGATCTTTAGACGGCTCCTTCCAAAAAGGAATACGACAGGTCCGCATCTCATCTCAGATGGACGCCAACGAGGAAAATTAGACTATAAGGAAAACACATTCAAAGAACCTCCTCTAAGAAAATACTGATCCAATTAGAACAATACATTGTCACAATGTTCAATAGAAGGTTTTGTCCAACAAATTATCCGACATGTCCGTATACCTCATTAAAGCGAGGAACCAAATTTAACAATGGACCGTATGAAAAAAATTATTCAAAACATTTTCTCTGAAACTATTTGCGTAATTAGAACAAAACCTAGTCACAATGGTGGTTAGATGGGTCTTTCAATAAATGTATCTGATAGGTTCGTACCTCGTCCAAGATTGATGCTAGCTGTAGAGAACACAGTTTAACATTGGCTCCCTTGAATCTTCCCAGAAATTACTGTTCCAATTTCAACCAAAGTGTTAAAATAGTTCCTTTCGAAAAGGTCCGTTTTTTTTTGTCGAAGAAGAGTGCCAGGGAGGAACATTGGACCTTTAGGAAAACACATTCAAACGATCTTCTTAAAACTTAATTAGAACCAAACTTAGTCTCAATGGTCCTTACATTGTCCTATCTACAGTTGTATCCGGTAGGTCTACACCTCATCGAAAATGGCTACCACCGGCAACCAGCAACCATAACTTAATCAAACTTAAGTCACAATGGTGTGTAGGTAGTTCCCAAGAAAAAAAAACGTATCCCGCAGGTCCGTATCTCATTCAAGATGGTAGTCAGTGGAGATTTAACATCAGACCCTATGTAAAACACATTTATATATCATCTTCAGAATATGTGCAATTCCAATTGGATCCTAGCATAGCCACAATGGTCCTTGTATCCGACAGCTCCGTACTTCATGCAAAATGGCTACCGGTATCGAAGGTACTTTAAAATTGGACACTACGGATAAAACATGTCAAAGACCTCCTCAGAAACTACTTTTTTACCATTGATGGTACCTCTGAAACTAGAGGCTCTCAGGAGCCTGTATCGCTCACCTGGCTTTCAGTTGCCACAATCATGGTAACATTGTAAGTTATACAGTTGATCTTCAGTCTCAAACTTTAGTACCTCGAACACCACCAATATCTTGAACAGTATTTAAAGTCTGATCATGTTTTACTACATTTCTTTGTTGGGCTTTTTTTGACAAAAGACATTCATCAATACCTATTTAGAAACCAAATTTCATTGAAATCAGACAATGTTTAATTTTTACGCCTTTTTTGGTGGCCATTTTGAAAATGGCGGTCAACGAGCAATTCTTAACAACAGTTATGAAGTTGCAACATCAATACCTATTTGGAAACTAAATTTCATTGAAATCGGACAATGTTGAATTTTCCCGCCTATTTTGGCGGCCATTTTGAAAATGGCGGTCAAAAAAAAATTTTTAACATCAGTTTTGAAGATGCAACATCAAAACCTATTTGGAAACCAAATTTCATTGGAATCGGACAATGTTGAATGTTCACGCCTTTTGTGGCGGCCATTTTAAAATGGCGGTCAACGAACAATTTTCAACACAGGTTTTGAAGCCGCAATATCAATATCTATTTGGAAAACAAATTTCATTGAAATCGGACAATGTTGAATCTTCCCGCCTTTTTTGGCGGCCATTTGAAAATGGTAGTCAATGAACAATTTTCAATACCAGTTTTGAAGTCGCCACAACTTGGCAAACATTTTATCAATTTACACTCAACCTTCATCTTCTATAGTTTTGAAAATAAAAGACAAAAAATACGAAAATTTAAAAACTTCGGTGAAAAAAGGGCAATAACTCCTACAAAGGTTTATAGATTTTCTTCAAAATTTCAGGGTGGGTAGATCTTGATATGCTGAACATTTTTGCATTTTACACTTGACCTCTATCTGTTACACTTTTCGAAATAAAAAATAAAAAATGCAAAAATTTGAAAATTGTACGGCAAGAGGGCTATAACTCCGAGACGGTTTTCATATTTTGTTCAAAATTGCACAGTGGGTTGATCTCATCATGCTGACCATTTTCCCCATGTCTGATTTTTTATATCCGTAACAGTTTTGGAGTAATTTGCTAATGTTCTATTTTTAGTAACAGCGGCCATGTTGTTTGGTCTACATACATAAAAATCACAAACTTGAAAGTGCATACCCTGGTGATGATTCAGGCTAAGTTTGGTAAGTATTGGCCCATTAGTTTCAGAGGAGAAGATCTTTGAATAAAGTTAACGGACTGACGGACGACGGACGCCGAGTGATGGCAAAAGCTCACATGGCCTCTGGCCAGGTGAGCTAAAAAGGTATCCGGCAGGTCCAGTTACAATCTTCGAAAATCAAGGGTTACGATCCATGCACTACTCTCCTCTTCAGACCAGGCAGATTGAGCCACATTTTTGGAGAATCAAGTTTCGAATTATGTCCCATTGGAGTAAATAGTTTCAGTAGGATTTATTGTAAAAGTTTATGGTTAATTTTGAAATCCAATTTTTCAAATTAAATGAACAAAAAATGAAAATTAAAAAAAAACAAAACAAAACAAAACAAACAAACAAACAAACAACCAAAAAATAAAAAACAAAACAAAAACAATAACAAAACCAAAACCAAAACAAAAAAAAAACAAAAAAACATGTAAATTTTGCCAAATTTAAAAACCAATACACAACATATTTTAAGTTTTATAATTATGATGTATATTTAAAATATGAATTGAAAAATCTGATTGGAATCAATTTAGTTTAACTATCATGGGATATCCAGCCTGATCTGCCAAGACTGAAATGGTGAGGAAAGGATTATAACCCACGGCTAGCGAATATGAGTCTGTGCATGCACTTCTTGATCTATCTTTCAAAATTACGTTTTCCATTTTCAATTTCAAGATTATGGTCATTGGGTTAGTAATCTTCCTGTTTTGGATGTATTCGTTTGTTTATTACACTATATAAGGAAACGGACAGAGAAAGGGGAGGTTTGGGTACCAATAAATAGGTTGGTTTAACTCTACCGCTGGCTTTGCTAGTGTCGGTGTTATATTATCATTTCTCCCCCATGCTAGATTTTCCCCGAGGGAAAATTGATATCATTGTCACTTTCCCCCACGAAAAACTGACAATATATATGTACGTATTGCCATTTTCCCCCATGCTGATTTTTTTTCCCATACAAATTACTCGTTATATAACACATATAAGCTTTTATTGTTTTTCTTCAGTCTTGAAGAACATATGTCTTTTCTATCTCAACTGGTCTGACATGTCGTCCGAGCTTTTGTCAACTGATTAGAGACATATATCTACATGCCTCTGAACAGACAGACCTTGTCCGTGTGTCATGAATTCACATATAAATCTCATAGCACGCTCTGTTGAGCCTTAAGTGTAATCCTTACCTTAAATGTAATCCGATTACACTTAAGGTTAAGGACCACCCTTGAATGTAATCCCGGTTACATTTACGGTTGCAGGACCTCCCTTAATTGTAACCGATTACAATTAAGGGAGATAGTGTACATATGCCTACAGTACCTACCGTAATTGTAATCCCTCGGAAGAAGTTTACAATTTGCAGCGCATATAAGATAAGAAAACGTGTTCGCCAGCTTAATTATGAGTCATATTTGTTTTAAGTGGACATCGTTACCATGGAAAAAAGGGCGGAGAAAAAGTGCTTAGAATTACTATCGGAAAGCTGGAATTATGGGCAAGTGACTGTACAGTTGAAATTTCAAAATGCCAGAAATCACGTAAATAACTGGATAAATAAAAGAATAAATACATAAATATCTTTATTAAGAGAGAGTAACTTATTTGGATTGAACCAATTTTCAATAAGGCTCTCTTTGTAACAAACAGAAAAATATATATACATATAGATATCAGCAAATATAAAGAATAAATAAATAAATAACATATCGATATACAAGTAATATACACAATCATGAGCTTAATAGCAAAAATAATATATCTATTAGACATTTAAGTTATAAATATTTTTGAATTCATAAACAGTTTTTGAGTTTTTGATAGCATTTGGTTGACAGTTCCATACTTTTGGTCTACTAAAAGAGAAGCTTGTTTTATATATTTCCGTATTTGGTTTTGGGACAAGAAAATTGTCTGATGATGAAAATCTGGTATTGTATGATTCATTGTCTTTTGAAGAAAGAAGTAGTTTTGATAAGTATTCTGGGGCTAATTTATTTTTAGATTTATATACCAATAATGCCTTCTGGTAAAGTATTCTTTTGTTATTGGAACGATGCCAGATTCTTCAAATAGTTCGCTAGATGATTGTGTAAAATCCTGTTCATCTAAGATAATTCTTGCAGCTCTTTTTTTTGTAATTTTAGCAGGCTTTCAATCAGATATTTCTAAAAAAGAACTCTCGTCTTATGATTCAAGTATTTCTTTATTCTTCTGAGTAATGCCAAAGATGAATTGACCCGTTTAGTAATATAATTCATATGTTCAGTCCATGAAGAAATTGAATCAATGAAAACACCAGGCACTTTTAACAATGTTTTTGATTAATCTGATGGCCATTGATAGATATTTCAAAAGTGTCACCAGATACGGGCATAAAGTTTCTGTTTTGAGCCTATACACATAGACTTTGTCTTTGACACATTAAGTTACCATTCTATTTTCATTGGATATTTGAAGTTCATGTTCATCATGCAGATTTGTCAATTAATAATACTAAAAAGTGTTTACTGAATTGTTCTTTACAGAGCTCTTAACCGAGATGAAAAAATAAACAACGGTGGTCACTGGTACGGTATGAACAGAACAGAATTTGTACAGACTGTCTATATCAAAATAAAGAAAAACATAACAGTAAAAAACCAAGTCAATACCGCTTCCCCATAGTTTTTCATGTGTGTCTCTTGTTTCGTTTTTGTGTTAAGATGGGTTGCGTACTTGGTAAAATTTGGTTTGTGTTTTTTGTTCATTGCAAATTTTATTGTCATGGAAAGTCATTTTCCTTACCTTGGCTACATGACGTCACTGGATTGTAGCGAGAGACGTCATTCGCCATATTGTATTTGCCTCGCCCGCGACAAAAAGTCGCCGAAAAAAGGACATAGGCGTGCAAAGTATGACGACGGCGGCGGCGGCGTCATTAACTTTTACTAAATACAGGATAGATTGAAATTACAAAAACAGGATAACATCAAACACATGCAATGGACAGGAACTTCAATCACATTGCCCAATGTACAAGCAAACTGCACCAGAAAAACAATAATGAAAACAAGAGACAAACATAAACAACGATAGGAACTCTTGACAGCCGGACTTGGTACCGGCACTAGCAAAAGCCAGTGGTAGGGTTAAACCGGTTTATGTGTACCCAAACCTCCCCTTTCTCTATCCAATTTCCCTATAGTATCATTAACATGCAAATAAGACACAATACAGGTAGACTACTAACTCAATGATCACAGAACAGAAAAAAGCACATTACAAAACGTAATTTTGAAAAAAAATGTCAAAGAGTACTCGCCGCTAGACTGCCGTCTAGCTCAAGGAATCTTGTCTGTTGGTAAAACACTGTCGCACTACTGAAGAAAAATCACACTCAAAACTCCCCGGAGAGTTTGGTAAGGAGTCTTTATGTATATCAGTAGATATCGGCAGTACATGTATCAGTGAGAGGCCAGTATATATGTAAAGTCTTCTGGGTCACTGGAATCAAAAGCCAATTTAACGGACTTGTTCAGAATATCTCGTCGATATCCACTATTACGCATAGAATGTAAATGGTGAATAAAAGGATATGGAGTAAATGCACATGAACAAAGTCTCTACAAGTTACGTCCGAGTTTTTCTGGATTATTTATCACAGTAAGTTCGGTATTAAGTTATTTATCAGTTATTGACATTTTTTAGCAACATTTCCATAAAATCGAGGATGAGAAATGCCCTTTGTAATTAGCTGTTTGCGAGTCAAGTCATATCTAGATATCAAATGTTCATATCTTCTGTAAAACTTCTTAAAAGTATTTAATAATTTATGAAATCTGTAACCTTGTTGTAAAAGTTTGGATGTGAGAGTAAGGTTACGCTCATTAAAATCATCAAGGGTAGAACAAATGCGAGGGAATCGTACAAGTTGAGATATATATACCCTTTTATGAAATCCCTTTTACGTAGGAACATCTTATTTGGTACAGTGGCAGTATTATAAAGTGCTACCTGATGGACACAAATTATGTGACCTTGACTTTAATTTTACGTTCTAGTAACCAGGTGAATTTTTCTTCAGATTAAATCCATTCCTCAATAACTATAGGTAGTAGGTCAATGATATATGGTATGTAGGTTGGTCTTGGGTAGTTCATGTGAGTTTGTAATATGACCTAAATTTCACAGTCTAATGATCAAACACTTTAAGTTTCTCTGATCAGATACATTTCTTAATAACTGAAATTGGTGTAATTTAGGTTAATTTTTGTAGTACATTTCCTCATTTCCTTTGCAATTTGTCTAACAATTTCCCACCTGTCCATGTGCCGACGGGTGAGACACCTATTTTGGTCTACACTTGTCGTGAATTTGCAGTCAGTGGGAAGCACATAAAAACAATTTCATCAGTGAAATCCGGTTTGTGATCCGTTTTGGCAAGATTCTGAGATATACAAATATATTAAGTTCATTGACGATACATGGAAATAGTGAGATATATGGAATATAGGACATTTTGTTTTTGATACGGACTTTATCACGGCCAGCATCAAGTGAGCCCGTTAGGGCGAACTTGATGCGTTACGCCGTGATAAAGTCCGTATCAAAAACAAAATGTCCTATATTACTTTTTATCGGTAATTCACAATATGATAAATAAGACTCTATAAAAAATTGATATAAGCTTAAATTTCAATTTAAGCAGTTATTCTATTGTAATAATTCATATGCATTCTAAGTTCAACGTATTACGCGTATGAACACGACAAATAGTACAAAACATGACGTCAGCATAGCAACCGGCACGTGACGCCTTCACAGTGACCGATATTTTCGTGATAGTGTCCAGTTTGGTGATACTGAGAATATCAGTGTCTGTAGATCAAAAGAAATTCATACAAATTACCGATAAATTTGAATTCTAGTCTTATACTATTTGACTTTTGCGCCAATATTGATAGCGTCGGGGTAGACAAGATATACCACGATGCTTCCCGTGGCATCGAATCTCTGGAATTTATGTCTCTGACAAAACTGCATTTAAAAAGATTTGTAAAGATGACGCATCGTCCTCAATATTGAACAACATTAGCATCATACAAGAAACTCTCTGCATGGTTTGGCAAGGAAGCATCAGGTATTTCCGTACAAATCCCAGTATCGATGAGAAACAGTCTGACCCGATAAATGAAAGTATTTGTTTCTGTCTGATTGTTCTCAGAATGAATGAGTAAGTAGGAGGGAGCCGCATGCAGACAGTGATTGTGTGATTCGAGCTAACATAAGACAACCCATCCTGATCACCTTTTCTGTAAATGGTTATCCTGACTGTTTTTTTTTATCTTCGCATTCTTTTAGAGGGAAATGAGGGGGTCTGATCTCGGATTCACGCGAAAATAATGACAAAATCCCCATTTTCCCAGTAAATACATGACTTAATCCTAATCCCGAAAAATATAGATTCCTATTCCGTTTATCATGGGTATTGTTTCGGATTAATGCCGAATCAGCCCGTTGAATAAAACAACTAATCACGGAGTCCCGAAAAAGACCCTTCCGTCCCTCATTTTTCGATTGTCGCTAAATTGCCGGCTAGCTCAAGGAGCCTAGTCTGCCATGTAAAATTTGGTTGAATTTGCATCAATGTTTAAAGAGTAGATGTTGAAATATCATTTTACTATGATATTGCTATGGTCGAACAAGTGAGTCGAAATAAAGATTAAGAGGGTTACACATTATATACATATCAAACGGGAAAAGTGACACTTCGATCACACATCGTGCAAAAAAATCACTAAACGTTCACTTGTCTTTTTTTTATTTGCAAAAATTAGCTTCGTTGGTCTTTTATAGTTCTGTAACTGTTTTGCCTCAAACTTTATCTTTAACGGGAATAACTTTATTATTTAATCTAATTTGTATCGTTTAAATTCCGGGACCAATCGCATAAAAGCCAGGTCATTTCGGGTAAAAGTCAGGACACATTAAAATTGAAAATCAGGAATTACGGTCTTCCAGAACATTTCATGTCGCTGTTTTCTTGTCGGATTTCGATGTATTTGAAGTGTCGATACTGTCAGTGGTTTTACTTGAAAATTTGTGCTTTAATTATAAAGAAAACTGTATTTTTAATGAAATTGGAATTTTGTTTATATTTGAGAGATAAAATGCGTGTAGTATGCTATATGATAACTATCTAAGATTTACTATTCCAATTTAAGGAAAGCAACCTATCTTAATAGCTATGATGAAAGCGTCTGCATGTTTACATTTTTTCAATATTATTCGTATTGAATTC
>MJUU01030597.1:7758-22254 GCA_002080025.1 Modiolus philippinarum
ATCCTATTTTGCATGTTTTATTGAAGAGAGCAATATGCATATGCAACAATTGTATTATATATACCGAAATGTCACTAAGTAACAACAAAAAAGGCCTTCTCTACTAAAAGGACGACCATCTGATTTTCAGTGTGTGTGTGTGGGGGTTAGCTTATGCGATTTTGCATTGAAAATTATTTATTTTTATGTCCATTTCCAACAAATTATTTATTTTCACAAAATGTCACATCAAATTATTTTGCAGTTATTGTTCATATCAAAAAAAAAATATTTTCATGATAAGTAGGATTAGAATATTTATTTTCACTGGCACCATGATTAAATATTCTATTTACAACATCGCACAAGCCCTCCCCCAACTTACCGTCAGAAAATTAAATGGTCTTCCCCTAAGTTAAGATGTTTAGAAGGAATTTTAAACTCTGAAAACTGCAAGTACTAGTTTCGTCTTTGCATGCAGGCTATGTTTATGTTAACATGTTTTTCTTTGCAGAGGGGAAATAAGACGACTGACAGTTTGTCCGGATGGGAAGCCCTTGAATGTGTGTGTGTGGGGGGGGGAGCTTGAGTTTGTATTTCGGGGGACTTGAGTGTGGGTGTGGGGGATATCTAGTGATTCCAGCGCATGGCCTAAATGAAAACCGCTTCAGTCCGACTTGTTACAGGCTTTTCAAAATATATTATGGGTTAAACCGGCTTTATGGCGCGCTAAACCTCCCCTTTCGTTGTGTCCAGTAAAAAGAAAAGAGGAAAAAAACACAGTTCGGACCAAACCTTCAATTTTTGCCACGAAAAACTTTCGCCCAATATAAAATTCACTGACCGTGTATGTTTATGCCTTATTGGATAACATACAGTTTGTGCAATATATAAAAATTAATTAAATCAAATTAAACATTTATACCATATATTTATTTTGCTCATAAGAAAATCGGTACTGGAAATGGGAGAATAGTCATGTCAACTTGACCTTAAGAGAAGGTAATAGGATCGACTGAGCCAAAATTTGTTCTTCTGATCCTCAAAACAAAAATAAAAAATGACAAAGATATTTCATGAATCAACAGTTACGGACATCCTGATCAAGGACTTGTATACCAGTTACCGATATCAGTTTCTTCAGTTACCAACATCACCACTGTTTTTTTTAAAAGATATTTTCTCTTTTTAGCGATAAAATTATCAAACAACTTTTAGCAGTTTAATTCCAAATTAAGTAATCCACAAAATAAGTTTTGAAAGGCTGAAGAAAAATGCGTTATTATTAAAAAATCGACGGTCATAATATTGAACCGAAACGCGTCCGCCATCTTGGGATGTCGGTAACTGCAGTTACCGATATCACATTTACCCCAGTGTTATATGCGCTGTAAATTGTAAACTAATTCCGAGGGATTATAATTACGATAGGTACTGTAGGCATATGTACACTATCTCCCTTAATTGTAATCGGTTACAATTAAGGGATGTCCTGCAACCGTAAATGTAACCGGAATTACATTTAATGGTAGTCCTCAACCTTAAGTGTAATCGGATTACAATTAAGGTAAGGATTATACTTAAGGGCTCAACAACGCTTCAATCGCTGTAATATTAAAGCAGTCAGGGCTCTATGACAGGTAAGAGCAGTCAGGGCTCTACGACCAGAACAGGTCAAAGCAGTCAGGATTCTATGACCAGAACAGGTCAGAGCAGTCAGGGCTCTAGAACAATTCTAAAGTTAACTTGGAATATTTTTGTGACTGCTCTATGACAGGTCCAAGTCAACTTGAAAACAGTCCTAAGTTAACTTAGAAGAGCTTTTATGACTGGTTCAAGTTAACTTGGCGAGAGGTTATGTATTGACAATTTCTCCTGGATTTTCCAATGCCCTATCCTTCATCGGGATATATCTAGACGCTATGTCTCTGCCTAATTAGCAAAAACTGAAAATTTGAAAAAAAATCTTTACGTAGTGCCAGTATCAACTAAGATTTTAGGTCTTCAGTAGCGAAAACATTCGCCCCAGTTTAGTGAAATACACATATTTTTTCTCGCGAATCCGAAACAGAAAATCCTGATTATCACACTGCTGCTATGTATGCAACAACGTCAAATCTCTCTCTCTCTCTCTCTCTCTCTCTCTCTCTCTCTCTCTCTCTCTCTTAATTTAATTATAATTATGTATCGTCTGTTTGTCTGCTGATGTTATAGACAAGCAAATTTCTCTAACACATCAGTACTCCAACTTAATAGCACAACTTGGCATAGTGAAGTGTTGTTCTGTGACTGTTATGTTGCACTACATTTCGGACTCGTTGTGTTTCATACATTAACCCTACTACAAGATGTATGTCCTATTTTTATAGATAACATAAATAAACAATCATACCTGTATTAGTAATACTAGATAACAATAATGAAAAAAAAACATAACAATACCACCCGGGTTAACCCGCGATCGCAAAGTCGGTGGTCATCGCTGACCCGGTTGTAAACAAAGCGAAAATAAACAACAGGTGTGCTACGAAAAAGGCGACTTTTATTAACTGTGTTATATTTTTTAAGGTAAATATGATATATTTGCATTCAAATGCTAACAAGCAATACAGAGTAGAAATAGAACTGAGATGTATTCTATAACAAGGGAGAAATCTACTCTTTAAACTGATATTCCCCAAAATACACTAACAATTTCTTCAATTACCACAATTTTATGCAAATATACGGCAAAAACTGGACAAAATAACCCCAAACATTTCTGTTTCATTCATTCCAGAAACTATAGAAAAAATATTGGGGCACACATATGTTTAAACGGAGAGAAAACATGATTTTTTCATGTCGATTGCAACGTTTAAGGGCATACGATACAGTATAGATCCCTTATTGATTTTTTTCACTAAAATCCGATATAATGTAGATTTTGATATAAGAATTCCAAATATGAAAAGAAAAACATACCTTCATGACTTACTTTTTGATATATTTAACGTTGAAAATCGCTAATTTTGGGGTAAAACCAATTAATTTGCGTTTTTCGTGGAAATTTTTAAATGTTTGTAATTTTCAGAGTTCTTGGGCTATTTCAGTTCTGATTTTTGATCTGTATTGCTCAATTTATCGCCTTTAAATGGGACTATGATAAAACATATCAACAAAATCCGATATATCCCTTATTTGGTGTTTTTGTATATGTAAAGTTAGATTGTAGCTATATTCATGGACTGAAATCGAGCTATAGAAAAAAATCGAGTATTGATTTTTCCTTCATAATTTGGCAATTGGTTCTCCTGGCGACCTTCTTCTGAAAGCCAAGGAGAAAATAGGGGGTCCATGTGCTTGTTTTTAAGATATTTGAGAAAAACTGTAAAAATATACCACAAAATATCTTTTTGGCGGTAAATGACGTTGCTTTGTTTTTCTCTCGGTATAACGTCCGTCATTTTTACCCGCCGATTTTTCTTCGTTCTGCTTGCATTAGTTCATCAGGTTATAGAGTAGCACAAGTTAGTTTCACAAATATTTGTTTATTATTGGTTGTCGCACGTTATTACATGTCAATTTCAGTAATGGTCTCACATGATGCAAGACAAATGTTTATGTATATTTGAAAGTGCGGTCTATCTTCGTGTGACCCATACATACGGTCTATCTTCGTGTGACCCATACATACGACGATGTCTATTTATGTAAATTCAGTTGAGTCTAAATAATCTAAATAACATTCGGCCAGTTACATACAAGTACCAGTTGACATTAGGATGTAGTTGGCTGAGGAGGATGAGTTCCTAGTGACTCGTGTCGAAAAATCTACGAAAGCAATAATCACAATGTTTGTTTGTAGCTTTGTTTGCTAGGAAACTTTGTCTCCTATGCATGAGGGAGTTTCCTTTATTTTCATTAGTTTTTGTATTCAAGTGTTACAGCCCTGAAAATTGGGACAATGAAGTAGTAACCTGAATTGCCGTAATAAAGGGACCAAATAAATTAAAAAAAAACCAGCACATTTTATCCTAGAAGGTACAGAGGATAGACCGGGTATTTTACCAACTATTTAACCAGTTTGATGTCAGTTAAATTAAACCAATCCTGGTGTATTTATTTTGTATAGTTAAGTCTACAGTTGTGCGACTTGTTCAAATACACAACCCATCATTCACGTTGCATCAGTACATTTCAACGTTTTACTGAACCCAGCCACCATATACATTTATCTAGGTGTAAAATTTAAGACTTATTTGTGAATGCAATATTTAAGCGTACGTTGTTAATTTTTTACATTGTATATTAATCTAAAAAATGTGTTGTAAGTAAGATCCTGGATAGTGCATTTCGCCGTAATGAATAAACTTGTATGGGTAACGTTTTAAAATAATACTGTCCTTTTCCCGCGAATTCACGGTCATGTTTTGAGCGACGTCACGAAAATCGGGAAAACGTTACCACTCCGCACAACAACGTTATTATCTCCCCTGTAACTGTATCGTATGACCTTAAAGGTGGTCTTTAACACGGTTGAAGTCATCGCTTACCCCGGTTTTCAACTAGAAAATGTTATCGTTAACTCGGTTTGAATTTCTTTTGATTTGTAGTATAAGTAATCATAAAAATAAAAAGATTTAATTTCGATGCAGGATTTGACCATAATCGATGATTTTATATTATCTTAAGATGAAAACAATATTTGAATATACTTTTAAGTGAATGTTATCCATTTAGTTTTCATCAGTTTGTATGAAGTATAACAGGAAACTACTTATAGTGAACTCACAGTAAATCACTAATGCCTTTCAGTTTTACTCAAATATGATACTTATTAGCTGGACAGGATAGTTAGTCTTTTAACGAAACATTAACCTAAACTATTTCCAATTTATACTTTTAAGATACTGCAGATTAGATCCTACAAAATTGAAAAATAAAAAAAATATACATTTTGTGTGTATCACATTAAGCATGCTTTCTTGTCAAATAGTAACGACAGGAATGGGCCCTTTACCCACACAAGTGTAGTTATTCGTATGAGAAACCTTTTCCGTAAAACATACGCATGATCAGAAGCAAGGGAAGCAGTTCAGTTACACGTCGATTAAATGTCAGTGTCAAGAGGAAATCATAATTTCTTTTTATCTGTAATTTCAAAATATCTAGTATACCTTTATATTAAGATGAACAAATAAAGGGATATGGAGTAAATATACATGGAACAAAAACTCAAAAAAATACATGGTAAGATTAAGTAAATGGAACAACACTTTTATTGTTGTTCTTCATCTTGCAATATCTGAATTTCTAAAAAAAATGTTAAATGTTAAAACAAGAGAGTATCTACCTCACGAAAGGCTCTCCTCTAAGCTGATTTTGGCATTTCGTTCAGTTGCTATTGGTTATTTGTCACATACCACAAAAAATAATAACTCCGTGGGCTTATGTGCATTTACTTGCATATCCTTTTATTCACCATTTACAGTGGTGTGAATAGTAGTATTCTACACCATACCCATTTTTTCAACGACAAATCCTGCATAGCAACCTTAACCACAGCACTGAAAAGCAAATGGACATTATTTTTGATTAAGTACTTAGTAGTAAATAATGACATTTCAGCAGAATGGATCTCAGAATGATGATTTCATCAGGGAAGATGCCTTTCAAGAAAAGGTTCAGCCAGGAAGCCATCAAATAAAAAGACTTGCCCAACGGGGTAATTTTCAAGATCGGCGGTTGGGAAGTTTAGGAAAAGCAGGAAACGAAATGAGAGAGCGCCGGAAAATCTCTTGGGGTAGGAATCCTGGATTGAGATTTTTTTTGTCAAACAATTAATCGAAAGTCCCGTATTGAAGGGGACAACGCATACCTCGTGGGACTAGCTCTTTATGATGCGACTTCATAATATCACTGACATTAACATTTTTCTTAAATATTAAGCATAACAGCACATATTCGAATATCCTAAGACAATGGTAGCTTGAAAGTCAAAAATGCATTCAAATCATTACAATAATGACACTATTGGATATTAAAATTCTAATTCAATTAAAGACTCGTACACCTGTACTAGTTTTGGCTCGTGTCATAGACACAGACATAAATTTTATCAGAGATCGTATAATTGAAATTCAATTTTGACAAATCAAATCTTATAAAGGTAACATTCGAATCCTTGCTTTAGATTTGTAGAGTTCTTATGTTTGGTATATGTATCGTGTCTTTTTATCCGGCTTCAGGTTTTGTTTTTTTCACCATGTCTTTTGCATTTTGATCTGTTACCAATGTATTCTCGGTTCCTTTGTATTTTAGTGCCGTTATTCAATTCTGGCATAAAAAAGATGTCTCGCACATTCTTATCCCCTTGCAACAAAATTTTAGCCGTCCTGTCTAATGATTTTTATTCTATTTTATTTTAATTTTTATACATGACATGTATATTATTGCTCATTTTCTTCAAAATTAATAGATTTTACCTGTGTGTAGAGATCTAAATTAGGCATCATTATAAGAGGTAAAAAATAAATGAAAAATGACCGCTTGTCCTTAATTTGTCAAAATTCAAGACGGCTCCTGGTACCTTTTTTTAGCGGAATTCATTTCTGGATGAAGGACAACGATGAGAATATAATAATTTTGTTATTATGGCTTTACAACCGATGAACAGTCAGTTTATAAATGCAAATGATATTACAAGTAGATTAAGCGTTGTTCCATTGCCTAGTATTAGACCTTTTGCATCGAAAGTTTACGTATAAACGTATACGTATATATATTTAGACTATTTTAGGTATTTTTATCCCGTGAATCTTTCATACACAGTAAAACTTTTTATAACGGAATAATTGACTACATTTCAAATACTAGGACTTACAAGAAATCCTGTTCACGGTGCAAGTACTTTGTCCATTGAGTGGTGTGGGTAGAAGAGCTATGTGAACGATTCTCATGAGTTTGGAATTAAGAAATACAAATGAGAAAAGAAAGCAGGCATACAAGATCAAAACAGTTTGAGTTTTTCAGAGGATAAACATATAGCGTCGATTCAATAAATGTGTCCCTACCTGACCTTCTTGACCAATCAAATGTAGTGATGTTGTAACTGATTCATTGATTGCTTCTATATCAATGATTGACAGTTCCTTTGTAAAAATATGACAAAATGCTACACTGTATATAAAAGTACACAATATTGTGTCTGTTTCATTCAACATTTTATGACAAGGTGTTTTCTACACATAACAAACTGACGGTGGGGACAGATTTATATTGAATCGGTTCTAAATAGGCTAGCAGAGATGGTTATTTCGTTGATGTCATCCTTATAAAAGCGGGGACAATTCTCGTGCCTTTCAACTAGTCAAGTGCCTTCTTATTTACTAGCTTTCCTCTAAATATCAATCTATTAAATTGTTTTCTGCCACAAGAGTTTTCCCCGATACACACATTTAAGACGGTTTAATTTACGAGTTTGTCCCCTAGCCTTTTCCTTTCTCTCCTAAAAAATTGGTACATGCATACATAACTTGGCAGTCTAAATAAAGACATGTCGCCATATGAAGCACATTATTCTTAATCAAATCTATTTTTTTCTAAAAAAATATTTTGCACCTGATTTGATGTGAAAAAAAATATTTTGGCTGCAAAAATGAAGAAAAAAAATTTCTGAAGGAGGCTTTCTGCCCAAAAAAATAAAGTTGATTTTGAAAAAAAAAAATTTTGTTGATATACGTGGAATTTTTTTTTTTTCTGTCCAGAAAAAAAAACCATAACCCCCTTCAGGTTAAGTGGTCGGCCCCTTATTTTATTTTAATGCCATGACTGGGAAGTGTTTGATTTAAAGCTTTAGAGCTAACATGGTAGGAATCTTGAAAGCTTGAGAATATTTTTCAATAACACCATTCAAATTGATTGACCTATCTTTTCACAAATGATTGAAATTGAAGGCTGTTGTTACCAAAGTATATATTGATCTTCAAACAAGTACGCAAGCTGGCTACATGTCGTGACAAGTACGCAAGCTAGCTTTACATATGCTAACGATGACTGAAGACTGAACATATATAAAATACCGTTCGAACAGACCGCGCATTGATTACGTCAAAAATCCGTATGCTTTTTTAACTATAGGAAAACAGCAGGGAAAAGGGGGAATTGGGTGACAAAAACCGATTTAACCCTACCGCTGACTTTTCTTAGGTGCTGTATACCAAATCCAGCTTTCTGGAATTCATATTAAGCTTGTCTTTTGCCTTTTATTATTTTTTTTGTCCGGGAGATTGTGTCCTGTGGTTAATTTTGGATGACTGGTTAATTGGAGGAGTGATAACGTTTGAGTGTGGAGTTGATGGGTATTCTTTTTTTTAACAATGGGAAATATGCAGTGGCATTTTTTTCAAAGCTCGTGCCCCTAGGATAAAAAAGAATTGATTAGCAAAAATACCTAAATGATGATGATGCAAACGGTGCTCCTTAAAAATTCATTTACTTCATAAACAAAGTACAAACACATAAAGACAGAGTGCATTGGCGGATCCAAAGGGGGAGGGGGGTTCCAGGGGTTGGAAAACCCCCTTTTTGGACAATCATGTATTTTTCAATGAATATCCTGATATTTTACTAAAAAAAAAAACACAAAATTCTTGGCGTCTCGCTCCGCTCGGCGAAATTTTCAGTTATTTTCTAATCGGAACCCCCTTTTCAAATTGTCTGGATCCTCGCCGGGAGTACCACTTCATAAACAAAACCTTTTCAATTTATGTACATTTTTTAATATATCAATGAAACGTACTTCCAAATTAATCGAGCAGACCGAAAAGTAGATGAATTGTTGTTGTGTTTGAGTGGACGATTAACGTTCTGAAACACCATATACGTGATCTTTTATAAACAGTTGTGCCAAGCATGCAAACATATATCTTTCAATACTTCACCTTTACAAACACGTGACATGTACGAGTTTTTCTTCTCTCTCTATTGAAATGTTTCAGTAATGATTAAAAAACAACATAAAATAAATACACAAAATGGTAAGACAAATAACGAATACCATAACTTCAAATTATGGGTCAGAAAATAAACTTGTCTTTTAAATTCAAATAAATTTTCTAGTATTAACTCTTTGTTGGCTGCGAAGCAGATGAAAAAATGTTATATTACCATGACCATACCCTCCACAGATTATATAAAAGTGCTGTGTCGTTCTTTTTGTAACTCATCTTAAACCAGTGCATTAGGTTTAGATTATATGTGACCCTTTACTGGCACCAGGTCTGGAACAAATGCTTCCTTCGTCATGTGCGCGATAGCAAAAAAATTACAAAGTTACAAGTACTAATACCATTAGTGAAAGCTGCTGTTTTCTTTCACTTTTTTTAGTATCATTTTTTTGAATAGATTAAATGATTAAATTGATTTCTTCCTGATATGGCTGAAATGTTGCTAACTATAGAAATAAAAATTAAACTAATTAAATAATCATAACCTTAGAATATTATTCTGATTTTCTAACGGTTTATTTTGTTGCAATATTACTGTTTTCTTTACACTTTTAAAAAATTTAGTAAACCTATATTGTAATGCATTTTAAAGAGATGTTTTTGCGTTGGTGCTAACAATACCATTGCTCTATGAAATTCCTTCAAGCCTATTCCAATTAATGAGGGGATGGACAGGGGATGCCTTTCTCCCACTTCTTTCCTCCTTTCTCCAATCCTTTTTCTCTCTTTCTTGTCCAGTTTTCTTCCCCATTTCCTCCATTGATCTTTTCTCCCTGGCCTTTCTCTTTTCTCTCCCTTTCTTCAGGTCTCGCTATACCCTGTCTGCCTTCTCATTTGTGTAAATTCGTAAAAATATGGCAATGAAACCTCAACGAGTACACCGAAATAAATCGAGCAGACCGAAAGGTAAATAAATACTTTGTGGTTTTAGAGTGAATGATTAATGTCTGAGACATCATATACGTGATCTTTGAATAATACACTTGTGCCATGCATGCAAACGTATATCTTTCAATACATCTCATTGGCAAATACGTGACATGTAATATGAGTTTTTTTTCTATAGATATTTTTACTGGCAAGTCAACTTAGTAAATGTATTAAAAAAACACAAACAAGGAAACAAAATACAACAAATCCAGACAAATTGGTTACAAAAATAATTATGAGGTCAGAAAATACATGTACATTTTGTGTAATATGAGTTTTTTTCTCTATTGATATTTTTACTGGCATGTAAAATAAATGTATTGAAAAAAACAAACAAACAAGGAAACAAAATACAACAAATCCAGAAAAAGTGGTTTCAAAAATAATTATGAGGTCAGGAAATACACCTGTCCTATCAATTCAAATACATTTTCTTGTATCATTTCTGTGTCGGCTGCCAAAAGTGCAGCTAACATTTTGAAGAAAAAAAAAGTGAAAATTCGCTCCGAGTTGTCAGAACTTTTTTTTCAGTAGATCAAATTTGAATTCAATCTTCATGACACAGAGCCATAGCCCTTCGCGTTTGGTTTTGAGGTATGATTGGGGTTATGAAGATCACTTTTGGTTTGTGCTGGTTTGCTAATACATTTAATTGATCTTACCGTGATAACGTTTGCTTTACACAAGCCGAAAATTTTACTTAAAATCACATTTTTAATTACATTTGTAAAATGACAAACTGATGCCGGTTTTTTTAGACATAATTTACATTTCTCCCCATGTGCGACTTTGCGATACGTCAATACGTATACGCCTTTGTATACGTCTTAGATGCAACATCTCTATTACCATGTATTTGTAGGGACTTTGTCTCATTTGTATATACTCCATATCCTTTCATTGTTAATGTCACCTAAAGGCAACCAGATATAACTCTCATTGAACCTTAAATGAATATGGTAAGTGTTAATTTAAATGCGTGTTAACACAATACGGCTGTGGACACAGTACAAGTGTGAGCACAATTTAAGTATGGTTACAATGATATAATCCTGTAGAAATAACTTCTTTGACGAAAGGTGCCTATAATGTAAAAAAATCAATGTAACTTGTATGAGTATCAAACTTGTAAAGGGAGATACTGTACAAATCATCATACCAAAGCTTTTGGCCATATATCAATCATTTCTACGTACGTAAGAGGAGAAGTCCTAGTCGAAAAATTTCAATATATGGCTTTATTGAAAATGAAAACAAAATCAAATTTATCGGGAAACAGGAAGTAGATGAGTGACGCACATGAAAAGGGGAGACATGGGACAGCTCAATATACCAAACCCTCAAACCAAATATCATATCACTACTACATACTCAAGCGGAGAAATCCTTGACGAAAGATATTTTGAATGGACGGACAGACAGACAGACAGACCAACCAGGGTAGAACAGTATACACCCTTTACTACGGAGCGAGGGTATAAAAATAAGGGGTTTGAGACAACAGGGTAACGAGCCTTGATTGTCACTGAAATAAGCCAAAGGAACGGGTAACGGCAATAGATTTGCCTCCTTTTAGACCCCACTGATTTCGCTATTTATAGAGAAAATAGAGAATATCTTTGTACTGCATAAAATGTTCGTGAATGATTCTTGGCAAAACTTTTCCATATTCAGTATGACCGAATATCCAGCATACAAAGTTCTCTCCACCCCCACCCCCCGTCTACCTACCTGAGGACGCGTCGGTCAGCTTCTAGACGACTGCAATTAACTGAAGTGCCAAATCATCAAACAGAATGAAGAAAAGTTACCTTTAGCATTTTCAAAACTTCAGTGTATAAAAACATTCGTATTTGTTATATTGTATATTTATTCGTTATTTTTATGTACGTGCATTGATGAAAATTATTTAGAAATGAAAACAAATAAAGACATAGAAAAATATAAAGCACTTTTGCAGTCAATTACATATGAAATGTTTTGCTGTAAAAGTTTGTTATCGATAACTTCAACCGTGTTAAACGATCACAAGGTAAATATTTAACCGTGTTAAAGACCACAGTTGATCGTTGCAATCGACATGAAAAAAAAATGTTTTCTATCCATTTACACACATGTGTGCCCCAATATTTTCTGTATAGTTTCTAATATGAATGAAACAGAAATGGTTGAGGTTATTTTGTCCAATTGTGGTCGTATATTTGCATAAAACTGTGGTAACTGAAGAAAATGTTAGTGTATTTAGAGGAATATCAGTTTCAAGAGTAAATTTCTCCCTCGTTGTAGAATACATCTCAGTGTTATTTCTACTCTGTATTGCTTGTTAGCATTTGAATGCAAATACACCATATATAACACCTGTTGTTTATTTTCGCTTTGTTTACAACCGGGTCAGCGATGACCACCGAGTTTGCGATCGCGGGTTAACCCGGGTGAATACTGTCAATTTGATATCTGTTGAAAAGGGAACATGAATACTCATTCTACAGTAGAGTTGTTTACATTGAATAATGGAAATTGCATTCCATCTGTTGGACTCGGAACCTCTCGGGTAAGTTGAAAACCATATGATTCCTCATCACCGCAGATGTTTGAAATTTTCAAAGACTCGTATATCTATTCAATAATTGGTCTTTTTTTCCTAAAAGTGCATCTGCAGTATAAAAATGTTGGTCATATTACTGTTTATTAGAGGGCAGATATTATTGTTATAAATGTGAAACAATACACCAGTTAACATTAAAGACTGGGAAATGTTCTGACTTCATGTATGCACGTCGACTGGTCTTGCCGTGACGATCAAGAGTAAAGCTTGTATTTAAAAATGTTGATTTATTGAAGCTTATTTGATATCTGATATAATATGATAATATTAGTAGTTTTTAAAGAAACACAAGATTGATTTTTTTTTTTGCAAATTCAAATCATGCATAAGAGAAAAATAAATTGTTTTATATAAGTTAAACAAGGCAAGAACAAATAAAGGGTGTGGAGTAAATATGCATGGGACAAAATATCTATTAATACATAGAAAAATTAAGCAAATGGAACAACACCTTAATTATTGTTCGTCTTGAAGTCACCATGAGGCCTTCAACAAAGAATAAACACTCCGGTTTGAGAGGATTTCACTTGCTAAAAATGCTGAACAACGCTACTTCCACGTATCCATTTTGTCATTGATGCTTGGTCGTCAACAAACATTACATATCGGGCAAAGTACTCTTACAACAATTTCATCCGTTGCCGGACAAAGAGACCAATAGACAATACAACATAAACGAATTACACGGAATTCATCAAGTTGATTGTAAGAAAACTTGGCAAGTAAAATCGGGAGATGTGGGCAATATATTTACATATAGTCAGATATATTAATTTTTACAAAACAAGAATTTTGATAGCGCATTCATATGAGAAATTCTCACATAAACAAGTACACCATAACTGACAAAATAAATACATGTAAAAGCATACATCTAAAGCACGGGGAATCTTTTAAAGGACCCCACACTGCATGAGAGATAAATCCAGCTGCAAATGAACAAAATACGATAATAAAGAGTACGGTAACAATCATAATGCTTTCGTTTTCAGATAAAACCAGAGGAAACATTTAAAACCGTGATGACCGCTGTTGAAAATGGCTACCGTCACTTCGACTCGGCACAGATGTACCATAATATCTCTGAGTTAGGAGAGGCGTTGTCGAAAGTAATGACTGAAGGAAATGTCAAGCGGGAAGATCTGTTTATTACAACTAAAGAAAGTTTTGTACTTTTAATTACATTCATATTCTTATTCATATTCAGATTTGTTTTTGAGATGTTCCACATGATTTGTCCTGATTTCGTAGAGATATAAATCAGTGGATGTTATACAATCGATCAACGATCAGTTAGTTTTGAGGTGTTGTATTGTTTCAAATTTTTGTTTTATAGTATATAATTAAATGTTTTCACACACTTGAAAAACAAAGTTGATGCCTATATTGAAAAAAAAATCCTGTTTGAGAAAATGTGGAATCTGCATGTCGTTTTCCTAACCAGAAACCTTGGAACTGTAGACATTTATAGCATACATGAATCTCTTTTACATGTTACTCCAGTCTTTTACCATACTTAAGAAGCATATGAACGTACAAACCCTCTCAAAAATTGTAATGAAATTATTCCTAATAATATTAAAAATAATAATATAATAATAAACATAGTGTCCTGAAATTTATTAGCGTGAATGACGGTTATAACAAAACCGAACAGTATATTGTCAGGAGTCGAAATCCAAGTGGCGAAAAAGACATAGTAGGCACAGAACGGAAAAATTGCAGTTGTCCTAACTTGGTACCGCCATTTCGAAATTAATGTTGGGTTAAACCATTTTATGACGCTAAACAACACCATTGTCTAATTATATACTAAGATACTAAATATTCTGATTTTAATTATAGTTAGCCACATACTACAATCGACCTGAAGATGTCAAGCCATCGTTGGAAGAATTCTTACATAAATTGAAGCTGGAATATGTAGATTTGTTTTTGATCCATCACCCTGCAGGATTTAAGGTATGCCCTTATTCTAGTAATCTAGCAAAA
>MJUU01030597.1:22509-38347 GCA_002080025.1 Modiolus philippinarum
GAACATTTCTCTTTCAAATTATAAAACATGAAATTTTTCGAAATTAACACGGTAGATATAATGAATTTAGAACTTAACGAACAAAGCATAGAAATGGGAACATTTAAAGAAAGAACATAAAATATAACAAATTGAGTTTTAGAAACAATAATATAAAATATAAAAACTGCAGAAGTCGGGATGAAATAGGAACATTTAAAGAAAGAATATAAAATATGATAAATTAATATCCTAGAATTAATAATATAAAATATGGAAAATGCAGAATTATGGATAAGGAAAGTGAAAACAATAAAAAGAGAAGATAAAATTTACAGCATAGAATTTCTCTGGTGGCGGAAATAACCCTCTATACCTGAACACGGTAATAAAATATTTGCAAAACACAACTTTAGATAAAAAATTTGACGTGGAGAAATGATGTATTCTAGAAACAAATACGTCAATAGTTACTTGAAACAATTGTCAAATCAGTTATAAGACATAACCTGGGACTAATATAACAGGGATTTGAAACATTCACATTTCTTATAATTTCGGTGTCTCGGCAGATTTTCCTGTAAATCGTCGTATTTTTTAGCATTTCTCTGTTGAAACAGGAAAGTTTTAGTACACTTTACAGCTACATTTGTCCATCGAATTTAATACAAAGTACACCATTTATAGAAAAAAGATTGATTAAAATCATAGTATAGTTTTTGTAAAATAAATTTATTCCAAAGTACACAAACTTTGCTCTAAAAGTTGGATAATTTTGGTTTTTTTAGAAATATACCACGAAATTTTACACTTCATAACATTTTTTTCGGTACACTTTTTATTTTCCCCAAAATATTTAATGCTACAAATTTTATATGATTGAAAAGATGAAACTTCGATGCGAATCATGGTATATTTTTCTTTAAATTTAGTTGGAAATATAATATTAAAATACACAGGGAAAAGTTTAGTGTTTGAACTCCAAAATTTATTTTTAAAAATTGCATGAGCGTGGTCACAGCAGTCAAAATGTATCAGCACTGTTAAAAGATTTTCCTGCATAAATTATGTATGGCTATAAAGCCAATACAAAGAGCTTTATTCTGGTAAAATTTCGTAATTGTAGGATGGAATTTGACATGTAAACTAGCGAGTTAAAGTTAGCCAATTTTCTTTATTTTCATTGTTCTGACGCTCATTAATCACCGATAACTGTCATTTGTTTATTGGACGGTTTCTCGATAATTCTAATGCACTAATGTTTGTAACGCTAATTTTGATTGGATTGCGTCATAATTTTGAAGGGGTAAAATCCACGATTTACAATCGGAACCAATAGCAACGTATTGGCGCCGACGCACACCAAACTTCCTGTCCTTTAAAAATCGATTTTGAATGTTTTTTTCTAATTTGCATTAGAATAGAGATAACCAAACTGTATTTTAGGATCTTCAGGGGTAAATCTAAGATTTTACTGGCCGTATCTTGGTTTTGTTTGAACTTATAAGGGTGTATTGATGCATAATTTAGTACATCATTGCATGCTTTTTGTATGTGTTGTATATAGTTTAAAGAAGAACTGGTGAATATTCAAAGTCCCTTGTGTATATTGAAGAGCAGAGTAACGTCAAAAGTCGCCATTTTTTTTATTTTTACGTCATAGGGACCACAATTTAACCCGACGACAGGCATTTTCTGACAGTTGAGATGTTGATAAATGATGTTAAGCAATACACTTCCATGGGGCGGGGCTTTTGGGTAATTTAAACTCGTTAAATAAGCGACTTTTTAACAATCCGCCGCTTTACTTTACAGAATCTATTGAAGAGGAACCTTAGGATCATAAATAACAGAGACATATAATTAAAGTTTTTTGTCTATTTATTGTCACAAAATACAGATCGTAAATCAAATTATCGTAAGAATGTAAAAAAATATCAAAATACTTGAAAAGCAACAAAAAATTGCCACAAAAAGTGTAAAATAAGATAGTTATTATGTTTTTTGTTTCCCAGATCGGGGAAAACCGTCTCGGGCTCGGGCTCGGGATACATGAAATACCGACACCCGTCAATAAGTATCAATAAATGAGTAATAATTATTCAAAGATTAAAGGAATGATCCATTTTACATTACAATCCTTTCCGGATTTCACCGTCACCGTAACATTATTACACAATTTTCGACGTTTCCGGTATGAGTCGATTTTTGTAAACATAAATTTGACAACTTTACCAGTTTACTTCTACTTCCATCTACTTCCACTGGCCAGATGGACAACTGGACATAACAAAATAATGAGTTTGTTAGCAAAGGCAAACGCCAAGTGCATGCACTGGCTAGATTTAATTCAGCCATATTTAGTTGAAGTCGCATACTTTTCATTTTTTCTGTCTCGACACATGACATTACCTTTGTTTCAACAATATGCCAAAGATGAAATAACAAAGCAACACGCTAAATCTATGCCCCGAACTATTAATGCATCCTTATCCAGTCAGGATGATAGCACCCATGAAGAAATAACCCTGTCAGTTCTTAGTCTTCAAATAGCAGAGGGTTTACCAGCAGTAATAACTGTCATAATGTTGGGTGCCATCAGTGACAAAACTGGTCGTAGAAAGATTTTGTTATGGATGCCATCTTTAGGAAGTGTTTTTTACTCATTTATATATGTAATGATTCAGTATACTGGTTGGAATTTGGATGGTTTGTTTATGGCCTCTGCACTTCGCGGACTAAGTGGTAGTATGACTGCGTTCTTAGCCGGGGCAACATTTTATGCAATAAATTCTGTAGACAATGAGATGCGATCAACACGACTTGGAATCCAAGAATTTCTGAATGGAATTGCATATGCAGTTGGCAATATAATGGTAGGATATTGGGTAAAATCACATGGATTTCTTCAGCCGTTTTGGTTTACATTGATATGCAGTACTATAGCTTTTCTGATCTCATTTTTTCTAGTCAAAGAAGTTACCATTGAACAAAGAAATTTGGCTGTAAATAGATATGAAAGCAGTAACAACTGCTGTATTGATACTTTCAAACCACTGGCAAGATTTTTCAAGTGTTGTAAGAATAAAAGCTTGATAAAATTGTGGCTGGCAATTATCGCATTCCAAAGTTATGCTATAGTTCATTTGGGACAGATTAATACTTTAATATTATACTTTATTGGACCACCATACCAGTGGGATTCTGAGAAGTTTGGCGTGTTTGCTGCAGTTGCTATGGTTGTTGCATCAATAGGTGCAGCTGCATCACCTGTTATATTGAAGCCACATTTGTCGGACATTAACATCACATTTATAGGTATTTTCTCCAAAGCTATTGGTACAATGTGGATTGCAGTGGTGAAAAATGAGACTGTTCTTTACTTTGGTAAGTTGTCATCGGACACCCTAAGAACCTAACAGATATAGCAAATGTACACTTACCTATACCTTAGAGATTTCTTAATAAGGTCTTTCCCACTTTGGTGGAAAGACCTTCTTGTATTTCTTCTGATTATTATTTTTTTTTTCTTTTTTTCCAACATTTGCAAAAAAGTCTTAAGAGATATCACTTTGATATTTGGTACCATTATTCAGAAATGGCCGGGCTTGACCAAACTCACCCTGTGAACCCGATCTATTTTTAGTAACAGAGCTACATCATCAAACATGGTAAACCTTGTCAGCAGATGAACTCGGAAACTACAATGTATAATAGATAGCTGATGGTGTGTAATTAGAAAAATGTTTGTTAGGTCATGACAAAGATCTGTTACATTTGGTCCGAAATTGTCCGATGGACCATTCTGGAGTTATGCCTCCTGCAAAATTTGATGCTTTTTTAACAATGATTTTTTCCCAAACCAGAAGTGATAGAGACATTAGACCTACACCTTTATTCTTGGTTCCCCAGGGGCTATTTGAAAACGTCAAGGTCAAAGGTCATCGGTGACCTTTATTTTGACCTCTAGACTTGTTAGCAGATAAACTCAGAAACCGTAACAGGTAGCTGATTAAATGAAATGGAGAAAATGTGTGTCTTGTTTAGGCCTACAATTGCTACATTGGGTCCAAAATCATTGAACCAACCGTTTTGGACCTATGGGCCAAAAACCGATTTTCGATGTATAAATAAGTGGTTTTTGCCTATAGCTCAAATACCATTGAAGATACAAACATGTATTCAATACAAAAAAAGGATTGCTCCCAATTAAACGGAAGGTAATTAGATGGGGCTCATGATATATTTTGAAAAGATAAACATCAGACCAAGTTTTGAATATTTTATAAGGAAATAACAAAATAAAAAAGGGGTTGAAGCCAGCAGGTGTGGAACTGATGTCCGCCCTTGTTAGTGTATATGCATGGATAATAAAATTTTCTAATTAGTAACAAGGCCCTGTGCTTTCAATTCAATTCAATTCAAAATATTTTATTGAACATAATTATATATTAAAATATACAAACAAGGTTCAAAGGGATTGCACATCAGGCTAGGCCTATTTAAGTGCTCTCCTAATATAACAAGAGGACATCCTTGCGTAAATATCAATTATATTGAAAAGAAGATTAATTTACATAAATAATAATTATACAAAATAAATAATATTAGTAATAATGTTATTATTATTTTGTTACTTATGGTTTGTCCTATACATAATAGTTAATTAATATAATGGTCAATTAATAAATAGTATTGATGTTCATGAAAATAAATAAGTTATATTAAGATTTATTTTAAGGTTTGTGGTATTTGTCCAAATAACATTATCTGTATAATATAATGGTTAAAACCGCCCAGAATCTTCAATGTATTTTTGAATTGCAGAAAAAAATTTCCAAATTTTCATCATATGAAAGAATTTCGGAGCCCCCCAACAAGACATCTACATTTATTATATTGGCATATCTCCGCAGCTGAGTGAACAACTCATATCTCTGGTGAATGAAATTAGGGCAAACATAAATAAAGTGGAAGTTGTCCTCCATATCATCCCCACAGTCGCACCGTGAATTGTCTGACAAGTATAGCAGAAATCTATGGTGGTTTAGATCACTTGCATTATTACGAAGTTGACAAACAATTATAATAATTTTTCTAGGTCCAAGGGAGTAAAAAATATGGGGAACTATCTTAGCTTGGCTAATTTGTCTGATGAACATCTCTCTACTTTGTATATTCTGTGTTGACATGTCTAACTTATTCCATTCACTAATTACACTTGGAAAGAAACTATTTTTATAAGAGTTTGTACGACAAATTGGTGGCTCAAATGTGCGAACATTTCTTAGATTATAATTTTCATTTGTATTTACAAATGAAATAACTTCATCTAAGAGATATTCAGGCGTTTGGCCATTAAATATCTTGTGTAGTAAAATTAATTTATTTATCCTTCGACGCTCCTTAAGTGAAACCCATCCCAATTCCCTATATAAAATTTGGTGAGAAGTACCCTTTCTAAGACCAGTAATAATTCTTGCTGCTTCTAATTGAATACTTTCTATTAAGTCAGATTCCTCTTGTGTACAATTATCCCAGATAATTGATCCATATTCCAAAACTGGTCTAATAAAACCTATGAATAATTTTTCGAGAGATTTTCTATCTAACTTATGTTTCATTAATCTCAATATATTAATTCTTTTACAAGCTTTAGTATAAATTTCATTTAAATGATTTTTCCATTTTCCATCAGAGCTTAATATTATGCCAAGGTGTTTATGAACAGACGAATTCTCTAATATATTACCATCAAAATATAATGGTGGCAAATTTTTATTTTTTTTCCTTGAAAATAAAACAGATTTAGTTTTTGCTGCATTAAAATTAACACCCCAATCTTTAGACCACTGATTAATGCTTTCTAAGTCCTCATTAAGAGATTCAGCTGCTATGTGATGATTATCAACAACACAATAGAGGGATGTATCATCAGCAAACATTTTTATTTTATTCATAACTTCATTTTCAATATCGTTTATAAAGAGTAGGAACAAAAAGGGGCCAAGTATGGATCCTTGCGGAACTCCAGCATTAACTGATCTCCATCTAGAGAAGTAACCATCAACATTTACTCTTTGTTTCCTATCACTTAAAAAACTATGAATCCATTTAAGTACATTACCACAGATGCCATACTTTCGAAGTTTATAAATAAGACCTTTGTGCCATACTCTATCAAAGGCTTTAGATATATCAAAGAATATAAATCGTACTTCTTTACCTAGGTCCAAATTTTTCATTATCGCATTATAAATTGTTAACAACTGATTTGTAGTTGAATCTTTTGATCTAAAATCAGATTGATGATCAGAAAGAATCCTATTAACATTTACATAATTATATAGGTTTTTAAATATGATTTTTTCAAGTATTTTACTAAAACAAGATGTTACCGAGATTGGTCTATAGTTAGAAGGAACATCACAACCACCCTTGCCCTTAAAAACCGCTGAAACATTAGCTCTCTTCCAGTCACTAGGAATCTGACCAAGTTGAACAGTTTTATTAAATAGTATTGTAACAGGTATTACAAGTGACTGGAATATAGCCTTTAAAAATTTAGGAGGGAGTTTAAAGTGCTTTGACCTTTATGATCGTAAAACCATGTCGCGTACCAAACCTAGGTCATTCACTTGACTTTGACCTTTATGGTAGTAAAATCATGTGCATTTCGCGTCCGGAGCAGAACTTTTGTACGGTAGCACCTAGGATTATCAAACTTGGTGTGTGGATGCATCATGGGAAGACGAAGTGTCACGTACCAAATTTAGGTCACTGTTACCTTGACTTTGACCTTTGACCTTTATGATAGTAAAACCAAGTGCATTTCGTGTCCGGAGCAGAACTTTTGTACCATAGCACCTAGGATTATCAAACTTGGTGTGTGGATGCATCGTGGGAAGACGATGTGTCCCATATCAAATTTAGGTCACTGTGACCTTGACTTTGACCTTTGACCTTTAAGACAGTAAAACCATGTGCATTTTGTGTCCAGAGCAGAACTTTTGTACCATAGCACTTAGGATTATCAAACTTGGTGTGTGGATGCATCATGGGAAGACGACATGTCGCGTACCAAACTTAGGTCACTATGACCTTGACTTTGACCTTTATGGTAGTAAAACCATGTGCATTTCGTGTCGGGAGCAGAACTTTTGTACCATAGCAGCTAGGATTATCAAACTTGGTGTGTGGATGCATCATGGGAAGACGACGTGTCACATACCAAATTTAGGTCACTGTGACCTTGACTTTGGCCTTTGACCTTTATGATAGTAAAACCATGTGCATTTCGTGTCCGGGGAGAACTTTTGGACTGTAGCACCTAGGATTATCAAACTTATTGTGTGGATGCATCATGGGAAGGTGATGTGTCACATACTAAATTTAGGTCACTGTGACCTTGACTTTGACCTTTGACCTTAGTGATAGTAAATCCTTGTTCATTTTGTGTCAAGAGCTTGGTTAAATCATCTTTGTATCCACCGAATGATATATTATTTAATGTATTACCCTTAAAATGAAGTACCAGATATGAACTGATTGGAATAAAACCTGTAACTTCAGTCCTGATAGGCTTTATTTCTTGGATTTACTCTCCAATTACCATGTGGCTGAAGGTCAAACTTCAAAATGACATGCCTTGGTACTCAAATGCAGTTGCGAGGGTATTAATCTGGCTTTGCCGACAGCTGTAGTTTAATTTGTTTACCTTTACCTATATACACAGAAAAATTTTCTGCACCCCACACATTTATTCCCATTTTAAAATTTAGATTCAGTTGTCAAATATTTCGTTATTTCCTTAATTTCATGACCTTGTGAACAGATTCTTTCCTACCTACTAAAAAAAGTACCTACCCACTTCAAAACCTGCAAAGTATTTATAAAATATAAAAAAAAAATAATTATATGGTTGGCCTGGCTGATGGGATGATCAATTTGCTTTAATTGATATATTTTGTATGCAGTTTTAAGTAAAATTTAATCAAGGTAATGAAGATATAATTGATCATACTTTGTCCATAACATTTAATTTTGTAATAACTTATTAAATGATAAATAGTATAATCATAGAAAACAATTCAAAATTGAAAAAAGAGAATATTTTACCTTATCTAATCCAGAAAGTAAGTTGGATGTTCTGTAGATGTAAGATTCAATCATCAACTGTCAAATTTTGCACTACTAATTATCACAAATTTTTTTAATCAGTTAAGCATATCAAATGTTCATGATATTTGTGCATTCAGCACAGATACATGTACAATGTACATGTACTTGTATAAACAAGGTCAAATTAACTATATTTAAATGCAAGCCAATTTTGGCATAAAATCTTGGCATTTGTTTTTCAATTCTTAGATGTCATGAAGGCAACAAATATGTGTAGAATCACCGGGTATCCCGATAAAGAGACTACAGAGCATATTGCTCCCTGTGTGTTGTATCTTGTTTTTTCCTTTGATGTTATAAAATTCACACAGAGCTCTGTTTGCACTGTGTATTTTTTTCATAACATCAAGGCAAAAAACAAGATACAACACACACAGAGCAATATGCTCCATAGCATCTTTATCAGGATACACTTGTTCAAATTTCAGTGGTCGACATGCTGCGGTCGTGTCATGCTGCGCTCGGCGTAGCCCTTTATTGAAACTTAACAAAATGTTTCTACATTGTATATATATTGTAGATGTGCACCTTCCTTTTTGGAATTATTTTGAAAATTTTTTCCTATTTTTACAGACTTTGTTTGGGTTCTGGTGCTGCTGGTGAGGAATAAATTTCCGAAATGGCCATACAGCTCATTAAAAGTATTGCAGTTGGAGTTAACACATGTTTTATGGTCTCATGTTCATTTACTCCATATCATTTCGTAAAATATTTGGAACTTAGTCATTTTTTACCAACATTTTCAACAAAGGGTACCTATTTTGTGAAATCAACTCCTCCTACAGTTGTCAATCTTCATCTTTGAAACTTCACAAAATGTTTTTTTTATATATTGTAGATGTGCACCTACCTTTTTGGAACTATTTTAAAAATTTTTTCCTACTTTTACGGTCTTGGGAACTTAGTCATTTTTTATTGACATTTTCAACAAAGGGTACCTATTTTGTGAAATCAACTCCTCCTACAATTTTCATCTCTGACCTTTGAAACTTTACGGAATGTTTCTATATATTTTGAAGATGTGCACCTGACTTTATTCAATTGTTTCCAATATTTTTTCATATTTTTTCAGACCTTTTAACTTAGTAATTTTTTATCAATATTTTCAACATATTCTATACACAGACCTATTAGGGAACTGATAAAACAACACTTTATAGCTAGAAGCACCAAAACGCAACCCGGCCAAAATCAATCAAATCTGCAATTTCAAAAATTCATTATTTTTTTTGTGTCGACATTTATAATCAAGTACACAATGAAAGCCAAAACTTGTCAAAGTGTGGTTTATTTATTCTTATTTCTTTGTTGATATTTTTGAACAAGACTTTTCAGATACAGGACTCAATTAAATTTGAAAAACTTAGATTTTTAGGGTCAATTTTGACAATCAGCTAAAGTGACCCTAGTCCCTTTGATTTCAGAAATTTTCACTTACTTAACCATGTTAACAGGGAGCATTTGTCATTTATGTACATGTTAAACTGTCCAAGAGCAATTGTCCTACTCCCCATTCCCCGAGTCATAATTTACAACTGAATGAATTATGTCTTCTTTGATCAGGAGATGAATAATTAACTGGAATGTTTTTTTATGCATGTACATGAATTTGCATAATTCTCAAGCTTATACACCATGTACACCAAGGTCTTTTAATTTTTTTGTCATGGAGTTAATGTTGTCTTTTGTAAATCACTTCCTAGAGTGAACTTATTGTATTTAAGTTCACTCTTAATTTTTTTTTGGTTTTTCACTGCCATCATCATGTACACGTACATGTATATAGTTTGACGATAAATCAAATATACTTTAAGTAAGCAAACATTTGCTGATAGAGACCTACATTGTTACTACTATTAACATGTTAAGTAGTACCCTTTTTTCTTTATTCAGCAACAAAACAACCATTTATATACACATATGCTTTATTTATTTACAGCCATATTGCTATTGGTTGGTGAATTACTTCCCTTTCCAATGTTGAGGTCGGTAGTGTCTAACAGTATTAAAACTACAGATCAAGGTAAGCAGTTGTGTTTAAATACATTTTTATGTGTTTGACCTACATGTAAATTTATATTCTTGGACAGATATGTCATAGATGTACACTCTCAGACTCGTGTAAAATTTGACATCACAGAACACTTGGTCCAATATATAGGGCAATGAGGGACATATGGCAGTTTATGGACTGAGTGGTCACCTCAAAAATAGTTAATTCACTTAAGCGAAGCTGAGGTCCATATAGTATATTTGGGGTAACCACAAGGTCCATAAACTTCCATTTGGCCCGAATTGACATGAACTATTTGATATATTATACTTTGATACCATAAATGTATACCAGTTTCATTCTTTTTTCCTTCTGTTATTTCTATCAAAAAATTTCAAGATTAAAATATTATCTTAAAATGGATTACATAAATTACTTGTAATAATTCGTTCAAAATGCAGCAAATAATACTTAAAAGATGTACAATTTATTTTTGTTAATTAAAATTAAACACCTTAACACTGTAACACTGTTATATGGACCGGCAGTGTTAACAAAGCCAAATAGGACAAATATAATGGTTAAGTATAATATAGCATCATAGTATACATGTACATGGTCAAAATTCGAAAGATTATGGATTTTGCACTACGCTGGCCTTCAGTACTCAAATTTTGCAAAAATATTTAAAAATACTGTATATTTAAAATAAACACTCGCTCTGTGTCAATTTCCAATATACTTTGGAAAAAAAAACTTTCAAAATCTTTTGTGTTTAAATTTAGAACATTTGCCATATGCAATTGTAACTCAGAATTTACATGTACCAATTTAAACTCACCTGACCTAAAGGGTCAGTACTAGTGTGAGCTTTTGCCATCACTTAGCGTCCCTCGTCTGTCCGTCCTTTAAACTTTTGACATTTTCATCTTCTCCTCTGAAACTACTGAACCAAACTTTACAGGAATAATGTATGGAAGGTCCTTTACCAAGATTGTTGATTTCGTTTCTATCCAAAAAAAAACATGGCTGCAAGCTTATGTTTAACATTGGTTCCTATGGGAAAAATCACATTTTCATCTTCTGCTCTGAAACGGCAGAAGCAAATTCAACCAAACTTTACAGGAATGATGTATGGAAGGTCCTTTACAAAGATTGTTCATTTTGTTCTGATTAGACAAAAAACATGGCCGCCAGCGTGGAACTTAGGTTTAACATTGGACAAAAATCACATTTTCATCTTTTGTTCTAAAACAGCTGAAGGAAATTCAACCAAAATTTATAGGAATGATGTACTGAAGGTCTTGAACAAAGATTACTAATTTCATTCTGATCCAATAAAAAACATGGCCACCAGCACAGAACATAGATAAATGTTGGACCTTATGGGAAAATCACATTTCCATCTTTTCCTCTGAAACCACTGAAGCAAATTTGACCAAACTTCACAGGAATGATGTACTAAAGGTCCTTAACAAAGATTGCTCATTTCGTTTCCATCCAATAAAAAACATGGCCACCAGCACGGAACATTTTTTACATTTGACCCTATGGGAAAATCACATTTTCACCTTCTCCTCTGAAACCACTAAAGCAAATTCAACCAAACTTTACAGGAATGATGTACCAAAGGTTTTTAACAAAGATTCCTCATTTTGTTCTGATCCGATAAAAAACATAGCCGTCAGCACGGAACATGGTTTAACATTTGACCCTATGGGAAAATCACATTTTCACCTTCTCCTCTGAAACCACTGAAGCAAATTCAACGAAACTTTACAGGAATGGTGTACTAAAGGTTCTGAACAAAGTTTGCTCATTTGGACACAATCCAATAAAAAACATGGCCACCAGCATGGAACATAGTTTAACATTGGACCCTATGGGAAAAATCACATATTTTTTCCTCTGAAACCATTAAAGCAAATTCAACAAACCTTTATATGAATGATGTACTAAAGGTCCTTAACAAAGATTTCTCATTTCGTTCCAATCTGATAAAAAAGCATGGCTGCCAGCTTTGACATAGTTTAACGTTGAACCCTATGAGAAAATCATATTTTCATCTTCGCCTCTTAAACCACTAAAGCAATTCAACCAAACTTGACAGGAATGATGTACGGAAGGTACTTTACAAAAGTTGCTCATTTCATTTCGATTCGACAAAAAACATGGCCTCCAGTGCAGAACATAGTTTAATCTGGAGCCTGGTATTGGAAAGCCATTCTTCTCATCATCTTCTCTGAAACTATTCAAGCAAATTTAGCTAAATGTATAGTACATTGTAGGTCCTTTGCAAAAATTACCCATTTCAATAGGATCAGACAAAAAAACACGGGTGCTAATGAAGAACATAGCTAAGCATTAGACCCCATTGGTAAAAACATGCATGGCATAGAAGCATTTTGTCAGGTGAGCGATACAAGCTCAGTCTCTGAGCCTCTAGTTTATCTGCTTGTCATCAAATAATCTGATACCTAGATATTTTTACTTACATAAAAAGAACCACACAATACATATGTGCATGGAGGTCTGTGCACTTTTTAATGGAAACAGCACTGTTTCGCTTATTTATATGTGGTCATTCTTGATTGCATAAAAACCATATAGAAATTAATGCTCAAATAAGGCAGAAATCTAAAATTCAATATTTAAAGGAAGTAAAGCAGAGTTTATTAGTAGATAAATAATTACAGATGCTTTACAAAACAACAACAGTACTTCAAACATGCTACAGGTCTTATTATACCACCCACCTAAAAAGTCTGGGTATATAGTGGTGGGGTTGTCCTTCCTTCCATCTATCTGTTCATTTGTTACAACTGATGGTACCCATCTCTAATCTTCTACTCCTCCTGAACCAATGAATAGATTTTCATGAAACTTTTACACAGTCTTAATGACAAAATGTAGATATATGTGCACCTCATACTTCAGAATTTGATTCGATTAATTTTCGGGGTTTCCCATAGCAAATCATGGACTTGGCCATTACATTACAAGTGGGTACCCATCTCTTATCTGCTACTCCTCCTGAAAAACTGAATAGATTTTCATGAAACTTTTACACAGTCTTAATGACAAAATGTAGATATATGTGCACCTCATACTTCAGAATTTGATTTGATTGATTTTCAGGGTTTCCCATAGCAAAACATGGACTTAGCCATTACATTACAAGTGGGTACCCATCTCCTATACATTTTCATGAAACTTAAAAACAGTTTTTGTGAAATAATGTAGGTGTTCATCTCCTATTTCAGAATTTGATTTGGTCCATTTTAGGGTTTCCAATAACAAAACATGACTTAGCCATTACATTACAAGTGGATACCAATCTCTTATCTGCTACTTCTCCTGAACCAACGAATAGATATTCATGAAACTTTAATACAGTCTTTTTGACATAATGCAGATGTGCATCTCCTATTTCAGAATTTGTTTTGGTCGATTTTAGGGTTTCCAATAACAAAACATGGACTTAGCCATTACATTACAAGTGGGTACCAATCTCTTATCCACTATTCCTCCTGAACCAAATTGAATGAATAGATTTTCATGAAACTTTAACACAGTCTTTGTGACATAATGTAGATGTGCACCTCCTTTTTCAGAATTTGATTTAGTGGATTTTGGGGTTTTCCATAGCAAAACATGAACTTAGCCAATTCATTACAAGTGGGTACCAATCTCTTATCTGCTACTACCCCTGATTTCATGAAACTTCAACACAGTCTTTGTGACATAATGTAGATATGCACCTCCTATTTCAGAAGTTGATATTACAATATCTGTCAACATTGAACACACATGTGCTTCCAAAAAATTAGGCAAACAACGGGAAAACTGAAAATTACATATTGATGAGATATAGGTGCTTGATTAGATCACATACACCATTTGTCAAAAAGGACATGTATGTACAAATTAATTTTAAATAGTTAATTTTTTTCTTCAATTTTATTTTCATTACTTATTCCTATAGACCTTTAAAAAGGGTGAAAGTTTGTTTATTGCTATATTTACTTTTTTATTTCATCATTTGCCATTGTGTTTGCCATGCTTTATTTAACATTAGTAGTTACCAAAAGAACAATTCTCAAAACCAATTTCTCAACAATTCTTGGCCTGCTTACAATAATATACAATTGTTGCCCTAAATAGATATACATGTACTATCATAGGTTTGTTAGCCTGAACACTTGAGACAACACTCAATCTGACTGGGTGGTTGTTTTCTTCTGTGATAGTTAAGATGAAAGCATTCTATTGGTGTATAAAAGTAATAGATTGCATTTATTTTCTACATGTTTTATTTTAGGCCTACATATGTTTTGGTTTGATCTGCACTGAATAGAGATATTAAGAATCTAACACCAGGGGAAGTGGGAGACAGGAGAATCTCAGACACCCAAGGGTAAGATTTCCAGTCTTGGACGAAGCTTGCTGAGTCCGACGAGATGATTGAAATCTTACCCGAGGGTGTCTTAGATTCTCCTGTCTCGCACTTCCACTGGTGTTTGATTTTATTTCTTACTGTATTCACCCTAAATATACTAAATAAGAAAAAGAAGGGAAACGGGGAATGTGTCAAAGAGACAACGACCCTAAGGGGAGCAATAACAACTCAAAGCCACCATAAGATCTTCAATGAACGGTGTGGAAACCCCACACCCAACGGTAGGTCGGAGTTGGCCCCTAAATAAAAGAGTAATCAAGTTCAGCGAAATAAGCATCTTCCTAGACTCCGATAGACATAAAGTGAACTAACTAGAAAACAGACAAGACACACAAAGGCTTAATAAATTTCCTGACTTAGGACAGGCGCAAACCTGCTGCGGCGGGGTTAAACTAGTTTTATTGGGCCCACTTAAAAATGTCATCCCCTTTGGTCTGTTTACATAAGGAGTTATGTCCCTTCTTGTCAACGTCATAAAATCAGGAATGTATACCCGAGCGCACCATATTTTTCCAGTGAAATTTTATTTCAAATAATATAATCATTTTATAATACGTAGATTAATTACACTTATGATCACTAATGAGGACAGATGTAGACTACAGACCCTAAGGTGCAAAACACAATATTTGCCGGTAAACTGCACATGATTTTTTTGTCTTACACTATTGTAATGCAAGAAAATCTCACACCGCTAAAAATAGGAACTGTTCTGTCTCAAAAGTGAGAAATTTATTTTTGCGCTCTTCCAAGTCGTGAAAATATCCTGAAAATAAATTGTCATGAATATTTCTTATTCTTATACAATGTACAATTGCATGATCAGAAATACAGAATCGTGTAAATAAGTTCCCGCGAAATTGACCAGGAGAGACAAATAACAAATAAAGTATCCAGGAATTTTATTACTTCTAACTGCTTCATTTTACATTTTCAGGTTCATTATTTGCCCTGATGCATTGTGGAGAAAGTGTATCCTACTTCTTAGGATAAAAAGTCAGTTGGTTAATTTTATTACTTCTAACTGCTTCATTTTACATTTTCAGGTTCATTATTTGCCCTGATGCATTGTGGAGAAAGTGTATCCTACTTCTTAGGATAAAAAGTCAGTTGGTTAATTTTATTACTTCTAACTCCTTCATTTTACATTTTCAGGTTCATTATTTGCCCTGATGCATTGTGGAGAAAGTGTATCCTACTTCTTAGGATAAAAAGTCAGTTGGTTA
>MJUU01030597.1:40829-53217 GCA_002080025.1 Modiolus philippinarum
CCGCCCCCCCCCCCCCCTCAGGATCAAATGGTCGTCCCCTTAATGGATTGGTGTCTGTGTCTTTAATGGTAGTTCCTGTTGACTTTACAATGTAAGTATTGTCATTGGATTGGTCCCTGTAACTCTACTTGCAGTTCCTGTTGTCTTTACAATGTAAGTATTGTCAGTGGATTGGCCCCTGTAACTTTACTGGTAGTTCTCTGTTGTCTTTTTAATGTATGGATTGTCAGTGAATTGGTCCCTGTATCTATAATGGTAGTTCCTGTTGTCTTTACAATTAAAGCATTGTCAGCGTTGTTGGTGGATTCATGTTTATTATACTTTTTCAACATTTGTTACATCTGAAAGTTAACAGTTTTTTTATCCCTGCGCATGGAAATGCCGGGCTTCTGTCCGTTCGTCTGTCCACCTTGTAAGCACTCTAGGAAGTAGCAAGTTTATTTCTCATTGGATTGAGTAATATTTATACAAAGCTTTAGTTCAAGGATGCCTCAAGCGAGTCCAAAGATGAGTCCTATTCGAATATATTTGTAAGAGTTTTGCCCTTTTGACAAAATGTCCTCGTAAGCACTCTAGAAAATTTATTTCACATTGGATTTGGATAATATTTACACAGTAGCTTTAGGTCTAGGATGACTCAAGTTCGTTCTATTCGAGTATTTTTGAAGGAGTTATGCCCCTTTAAACTTTGAAAATTGACAAAAAATCCTTATCCTTGTAAGCGCCCTAGAAAATTTATTTCTTATTTTATTTGGATAATATTTACATAGTAGCTTAACATGTAGGATGCTTTAAGTTGGATTTTTATGCCCCCGTCGTTAGGTGACGAGGGCATTATGTTTTACCCTTTTCCGTACGTCCGTTCGTCCGTCCAATGGCGGGGGAATCCGTGTCCCACTGACACATTTTCTTTTATTTTAAGGAGTTATGCCCCTTTTTTTACTTTGAAATGACAAAATATACTTGTTAGGATTCAAGCAAATTTATTTCTCATTGGATTTGGATAATATTTATACAGTAGCTTTAGTTCAAGAATATCTCAAGTGAAATCGAAGATAGGTCCTTGTCAAATAGTTTGGTAGGAGTAATGACCCTTCTTAGATTTACAACAGATATGTGGGGTATCAAATTGCCGGAGTGGCGGGTATATATGGCTACGCGTAGCCCTTGTTATACTAGTATGGTTTTTTTTTTCAGTTGGTATGAGGAATTTGTACCTACTTCTATCATGTTCATGTGGTTTTAAACTTATTATGTTACTTAGTTTTTAGCTCACCTGACCCAAAGGGTCAGTGTGAGTTATTGCCATCACTTGGCGTCCGTCCGTCGTCCGACGTCCGTCCGTTAACTTTTCACATTTTCATCTTCTCCTCTGAAACCACTGATGCAGATTGAAACAAACTTTACAGGAATGATGTATGGAAGGTCCTTTACAAAGATTGCTCATTTCGTTTGGATCCGATAAAAAACATGGCTGCCAGCGCGGAACATAGTTTAACATTGGACCCAATGGGAAAATCACATTTTCATTTTCTCTGAAACCACTGAAGTAAATTCAAACCAAACTTTACAGGAACGATGTATGGAAGGTCCTCTAGGAAGACTGCTCATTTCGTACCAATACGATAAAAACATGGCCGCCAGCGCAGAACTTAGGTTTAACATTGGACCATCTGGAAAAAATCACATTTTCATCTTCTCCTCTGAAATCGCTGAAGCAAATTCAACTAAAATCTATATGAATGATGTATGGAAGGTCTTTTACATAGATTGCTCATTCCGTTCCGATCTGATAAAAAACATGGCCGCCAGCACAGAACTTAGGTTTTACATTTGACCTTATGGGAAAAATCACATTTTCGTCTTCTCTGAAATCAATGAAGCAAATTCAACAAAACTTTATAGGAATGATGTACTAAAGGTCCTCATCAAAGATTGCTCATTTCTTTTGTATCCGATAAAAAACATGGCCTCCAGCACGGAAAATAGTTTAACATTCGACCCTATGGGAAAATCACATTTTGATCTTCTCCTCTGAAACCACTGAAGCAAATTCAACTAAACTTTACAGGAATGATGTTTGGAAGGTCCTTTACAAAAATTGCTCATTTTCTTCCGATCCGATAAAAAACATGGCCGCCAGCGCGGAACTTAGGTTAAACAATGGACCCTATGGGAAAATCACATTTATATCTTCTCCTCTGAAACCGCTGAAGCAAAGTCAAACAAACTTAACAGGAATGATGTATGGAAGGTCCTTAACAGAGATAGCACATTTTGTTCCGATCTGATGAAAAACACCGCTCAACATAGTTCAACATTGGACCCTATGGGAAATCACATTCTCATCTTCTCCTCTGAAACCACTGAATTAAATTCAACCACACTTTACAGGACTAATAAACTAAATGTCCTTAACAAAGATTGCTCATTATTCTCGGATCTGATAAAATACATGGCAGCCAGCATGGAACATAGTTTAATATTGGGCTCTATTGGAAAATCACATTTTAATCTTTTCCTCTGAAACCAATGAAGCAAATTCAATTAAACTTTGCAGGAATGATGTATGGAAGGTCCTTAACAAAGATTGCCCATTTTGTTTTGATCGGATGAAAAAAAAACATGGTGGCTAGCGCCGAATATAGTTTAACATAGGATCCTATGGGAAAATCTTCATTTTCATCATCTACACTGAAACCATTAAAGCAAATTTAACTTAACTGTATTAGAGTTATGTATTGAAAGATATTACTAAGAATACTTATTTCAGTTGAATCCCACAAAAACATGGATGTCAGTACAGAACATAGCTTGACATTAGACCCTATAGGAAAAACAATTTTGGTCATCAGCATAGGCATGGCTTAAAAGCATCTTTGTCAGGTGAGCGATACAGGCTCAGTATTTGAGCCTTTAGTTTTGTAAATCTTTTAATTGTAAGTGATGCCCTTTTTATACGACCGCAAGAAATTTGAGGTCGTATAATGGTATGGTGCTGTCGTCGTCGTCGTCGTTGGCGTTGTCGTTGTTGTCGTCTGTAGACACTTTTGTTTTTTGGCAATAACTTAAGTTCCAGTTGACCAATCCTTATGAAATTTTACCACAGTGTTCCTTGGCACAAAAGGAAGGCTGGGGTGAGTTTGGTCATTTAAGCCCCTCCCGTTTTCAAAAAGGACCAAAAGGGCATTGTGTTCCTAATTAAATTTCCTTTCAGTAGTATGTCAACGGATTTCACATGGCATGTACCGTTCACGGGATAAATGGGCCCAAAAGGGGCGATTTTCAAAAATTTCATTTTTTTAAAAAATTTTTAGATCAATTTTCAGTAGTATGCCAACTAATTTTAGCGTATCTCTTTCTATTTTTGAGTTACAAGGGGTCAAAGGGACCAAAATTGCAATTTTTCGAACAAAAAAAAAATGAATTCTTTTATTTTTCATCAGATTTCATTTGACTTTTTTGCTTGTTTTGGAGTCCTCTTGTTGTAAGCTTTTTGTAGTATGGCAAAAGATAGCTCTTACCGTTTCTTAGCTATAAGGGGTCAAAGTGGCTTGAATTGCAATTTTCAAAATATGTGAAATCTTTTATTTATTTTTTTATTGGATTTTAATGGGGTTCCTTTCTTCGTATCCTCTTATGGTATAGTTAAAGTAGTATGTTGACCAATTTGACATACCTCTTACAATTTCCGATGTATATAAGGAATTATAAGGGCTAATTTTTATTTTCCTTAGTTTGTGTGCAGCTAATAACTGGGTCAAGCTCTTTATTGTGTCAATTTAATGACTGTATCAAGCTCTTTACTGTGTCCTCATTCATTTTGAATTACACTTGTTCAAATTTCAGTGTTTGACATGCTGCGGTCGTATCATGCTGCGCTCGGCGTAGCCTTTATCTAACTTTGAAATTGACAAAATATAATGGTTAGGGTTCTAGCAAATTTATTTCTGATTGGATTTGGATAATATTTTTACAGTAGCTGTAGTTCAAGAATATCTCAAACGAGATCGAAGATGAGTCCTTGTCAAATATTTTTGTAGGAGTTATGCCCCTTCTTAACTTATAGATTTACCATAAATATGTGGAGTTTCAAATTGCCGGAGCAGTGGGGATATATGGCTACGCTTAGCCCTTGTTTTATGTTTTTTGCAGTTGGTATGAGGAATTTGTACCTACTTTTATCATTTTCATGTGGTCTTAAACATATTATGTTACTTAGTTTTTTGTCTCGCGTGGAAAGCGAGATATATGCTTACAAAGTATGGCAGCGTAAACTTTCATATTAAGTTTTTTTTATTAGGTCATTTTATCAGTAACTATAAGTGGCAGGTCAATGATATTTGGTAAATAGGTTTGTCTTGAGTAGTACATGACAGTCTGCTACATGGATTTCGTCGGTGACTTCAATTTCACGGTCCAATGAACATGTTAAGTTTGTGCTTAGTTTAGTTTCTCAGTAACTATAAGTGATAAGTCAGTGATATATTTTCACGGTCTAGTGAACATATTTGGTTTTTCAGTATCTATCAGTGATATGTCACTGATATTTGGCATTTTCGTTTTTGGTGAATCATGGCAGTATGCTATATTGCTTATGTCACTTACCATAATTTTACAGTGTAACGAACATGTTAAGTTTTCTGATTTATAGTCATCTTGAGTTTTCCCATCAATTTTACAACCAAGTAGGAACGGGCGAGACATCAAATTGGGTCCACACTTGTTTGGTAAATCTTTTGAGTTGTAAGTGATGCTGCCTTCATATCTCACACATACATTTCTTTTGGAATGGACAGTTTATTCATAAATATATGTATTTGACCTTGATATGTGATCATTTTTAGAAGTTTAAATAACATTTAGGGACCGACCATTTAACCTGAAAAGGGGGGGGGGGCTGTTTTTTTTTTTCGAAAAAAATATTCTGAAGGTGATTTTGTGTGAAAAAAATATTTGGGCTGCAAAAATGATGAAAAAAAATATTCTGAAGGGGACTTTCTACCCAAAAAATAATGCTTATTTTCAAAAATAATATTTTGTTTATACTACTTCAAAAAATAAATAAAATTGTCTGTCCAGAAAAAAAACCATAACCCCCCTTCAAGTTAAATGATCGGTCCCTTACAAAATCTTACATAAGGTAAGTGAAAGGGGTGTCACTATTTACAAGTTTTACTGTTCAGTTGTAAATCGAGGCAGGGATCTTGGAAATGACTAATTTAAAAAAAAAACTTTTCCATTGGAAGCAATCTGTATTTATTGAATTATAATTGAAGGTGTTTTCATATACCACATGTGTATTTCGTGTAGGTAGTTTTAATCTTTCAATCAGTATCCAGTGATATTTTGTTCATTTATTTGAGATACATATGAGGTACTTTGTGAGAAATATCAAAGGAAAACTGTAGGAAGGATTCTTCCTACAGTTTTCCTAGTGGCATCAATGTTTCACTAAGTATTTTACGAAAGGATATGGAGTAAATGAACATGAGACCATAAAACATATGTTTACTCCAACTGCAATTATTTTTATGAGCTGTATGGCCATTTCGGAAATTAATTCCTCATCAGCAGCACTAGAACCCAAACAAAGGAAATCCATTATTTAAAATGCACAAAACCAAACGAGATCCAAATGATCAGTAATATCAAATATAGCTAAGGACAAAACTACGATGGAGGGCGTTGATCCTTAGGATTTAGAATTTACGTAAATTTTGGTAATAGTAATTGAAAAAAGTGTACAAATGAGATATTATCTCATGTACAGGTACACCATATCTAAGAAAAATAAAGAGCATACATCTCTACCACGGGGAATTGTTTTACCAACTCCACACTGCAATAAAAGACAAACTCCTTTATAAGGTATTTTACGAAAGGATATGGAGTAAATGAACATGAGACCATAACACATATGTTTACTCCAACTGCAATAATTTTTATGAGCTGTATGGCACATTTTGGTATTTTTTTGAATATCGGTTATCAAATGTGAGATTTATAAAAAGTTTCATTATCATTCTTCCAAATTTTGGCATTTTTATGTTTTTTATATCATTATTATTCTGAACACCTGTTCAATCTGCCTAAATCTCATGATTTTATTACACTAAATTTTCTTACTTTTGATCATGACTGTGGGGTCGCTCCACAATTAACAATGAATTCCGCTCAAACTGCTACTTGGTGCTGTCCCGAACTTACTATGAGATAGGAGAAAAGCTCATGTGTGAAGGCCTCATTGTGATTTCAAGATGAAGAACAACAATAAAAGCGTTGTTCCATTGTTTTGTTTTACTATCTGTTTGTAGAAACCTTGTCTCATATTCATTTACTCCATATCCCTTCATTGTTTATTTTATCTTTACCTTAGCTGTCACTCTCAGGAAAGATGAAACGTGTATGAATATAGTTAAACCGCTGCAATCTATAGTTCAATGAAATGCCAATTTTAGAAAATTTAAAGAATAATCAGAGATGCATTGCATTGTTCTGCAGCTAATTCTGAATGTCCGTTTGTGGATTGTTTTGCAGAAAATAAAATTATAGACATCTTTATCAAAGCCAGTCTGTATAGATTATAAGTCTATGTTATGTGTTAAACAACGGCAGTAGAGTACCGAAGCAACTAAGGATTACAAAAATCGAAGCCCTGGCCAAAAGTAAACTGTGGGAAAACTTAAGTTTACTATGACTTTCAAAGGCATATCTGAAATTAAACATTAACAGCTTTATGCAATATCATTTCCCCCATTAATTAAAGTAGCCACAACGAAATTGGCCGCGACTTTTCTGCAAATATCTTTTTAAGTAAATGACATGCCATACACCAATGGATTTTTTGCCGCTTTATGCCATGCATTACCATAATTTTACAAAAAAGAGTTAAAAAGATTTCCGTTACCATTCTATGTTATTTTAACAGAAAATTTGAGTCGAAAACAGAGGGAGTATACCTGGTTAACTGAACACCTGTATTTATTGTTATAATGCCCTGGGTTCGGTAGATTAACCAAAACACGTGGGTTCAGAGTTAATCTCGATTGCGGAGCAAAAAATTAATTACTAAAAACTGGGAAATTTTCGGGCCGTCTTTATTTCGCGGTAAATTGACAGGATTTTAGTTTGTGCAGTTTTGAATTCGCGCTGCCAAATTGTTGACCACTGACTTCAATAATAGACAAGTTTATTCACACCGTTTTATTTTCGCGCCCCAATCTAAACGCGAAAATCGCGAAAATAAAAATGCCGCGAAAATTTCCCGGTTTACAGTATGTAATCACTTGAGAAAGTGTCAACAAAAACTTTTTACCTATAAGCAAATTTATTTAAATAAAAGTAAAGGGTAACTGGATATTGGTTCTGCAAATTTTATTCTCAGATTTACCCTAACATTTTTATGTAAATTAGTAAACAAATCAAAATTATTTTTGTTCATTGGTCATCCGAATAAATAATAAACAAGCCCCCTATATGCAAATTAGTAATCCATCGGCAATCCATTTGGTGTCTTTTCATTGGTTTGTTGGTTTGCGTAAATCATTCGTCAATCACTCCCACACCGAATTTCTTTAAAATTTGAGTGAAAAAATTAAGGTCTATGGGAAATATTTTTATTTGAACTTTTGATAATTTCGGTAAATATACCAAGAGTAGCGGCAAAAAATTAGAAAATGACACATATATGTTTTTTTTGGGGTCTTATTTAAAACAAAATAGCTACAGCGATTTAAGCTGCGGCATATTTCGTTGTGTATACTTTAGTCATGTTTATTTTATAGTTATTATGTTTTGTAGTGCAATTAAGTACCTAGAAATGAATGAACCAACTCAGTATGAAATAATGGATGACAGAAACGTTGAAACAACAACAACAAGTCAGAGCTACCAACAGTTACAAGACCAAGAGGAAAGTAATCAAGCTATCAGTGTAATTAGTAATACTGCTGAAGTCAATGTTTAACCATGACGAAAAAAATAAATAGTAATGTTTTAGTCTATGTGGTAAGGGTTACCAGAAAAAATGTAGACTCCCTGTGAACTGCTTATGAGCCATTGTGTCCTCAATAGTTTCTTTTGTTTTCCAAATTTAGCCATTCATGTAATCAGCAGGTGTGATTGAAATGACCAACTGGTATAGGTCATGAGTATGATAGACTGAAAAATGGAAACTTGCTTTGATCAACAAATCAACAAAGAAAGTCCTTTGAATTTAAACAGCCACTGAATATCAAATTGCTAATTTGGTTACACAATAGGAAAAACTAGACAATGGAATAAAGCGTTTTCATGTTGTTCTAATAAATGCTATATCGATCTCTTGAAACTATTCAAATATGAGTCTACCTTTTTCAGTAGAGCAATCAACAGTAAGTAGTGAAAAATTACCATTGAAATCATGGCTAATGTCTACATTTGTATATAGAGTTGTTAGTATTAAGTGTGCTTAATCTTACCACGTATTTATAGGGATTTTGTCCCATGTACATTTACTCCATATCCCTTTATTTGTTTAATACTGAAGTACACCTGTTATCTGAGAATCATTGTTATTATATGTGTTCACCTGTAGTAGCTTGAAAGTAATTTTGATGTGTAGTAAACAAAAAAATAGATGTCTTTATATACAATGTAAGGAAACTTTATGTATTTACTGTTGGAATTTTATAAACTAAGAAGTATTTTACTCAAGCAGATTTCAACCCTTTGTGTGCTATTTTATCGATCAGTTCTTTCATTTTTTTAAATTAAAAATTAGATAATGACAATTAAAGGACAGCTCTACACAAAATGTGCATCTCTAGAATAGCAGCAATAGAAAAAGTGAATTTTTTATGAATGTTATCTTTGCAAACAACGAAAAAAATAAAGCTTATAGCTTCACAGAAGACAAATTCTTTCTGCCTATTACATGTAGCTATCAATTCAGTATTTATTATAGGGACATAATGTAAAGATGTTCTTTTATTTATGTTTAACCATTGTTGATAGTGGTACTACATTATGATGAAACATGAATAATGTTATTACATATTGAGGAGTTAATCTGTAGACAACGAATATTTTGAACTGAATTCAAATAAACCTGGTAATAAAACTTTTTTGATGAGTTTAGGAAAATGCATATATATAAAACCACCACGGATAAGCATGGTTGTTTATATCCTAATGAATTTGCATCAGTTTAATTGTCATGGTACAAATGTACTATACAATTATTGCAGTGAAACATAAATGTATGTCTAGGTTCTAATTTGGTATGAATTGTCTTTTCAAAACTATGTGCCAAAGTACAAGGTTTTTATCATCAATACTATTATAAGTATAAGAAGATACATACTTTTGGATGAAAATAGGTGTGTTGTTAATAGATCTGGATCATAGATGTAACTATGTGAGTGCTTTTATATATTTTTTTCTTTTTGATAATTTGGCCGAAATCGGACCGACCTACGGGACAGAGTCATGAATTATTATGTCTGGTGAATGTGAATAACATATGAAATAAGTGATAAAAGATGTGCATATGGTTGCCCATTTTGGCAACAAATTGCAATCTTCCACAAAATGCAGGAATGTTAGAGAGATTTTGAAATGATGAATAAAAGGATATGGAGTAAATGCACATGAGACAAAGTCTCTACAAATACATGGTAAAAACAAGCAAAGGAATAACGCTTTTATTGTTGTTCTCCATCTTGAAGTCACCATGAGGCCTTCAACAATGAGCTTTGCTCATACCTCATAGTAAGTTCAAGACGGCCCCTAGCACCGGTTTAAGCGGAATTCTTTGCTAATTGTCGAGCAACGCTACATCCATGTCTTTCTTGGTCATGGGTGCGGGATTGTCAACAAACATCAATTAAACTGGCAAAGTGCTCTTACAATCACTGTCATCCTTTGCCCGACAAAAGCACTAGTGTCTTAAGCTAGTGGACAACTACAACATATAGACAAACACAGGGCACTCATCAAGTCGAATGTAAGAAAACTTGGCGTTATAAAATAGTGAGGTGTGGGGACTTTAAACAGGTGGTCTGGATTACATTTCGAAATTTATAAAAAAATAAATGCCAAAATTTGAAAGTATCAATAGTATATCCATATGAGAAATTCTCTCACGCACAAGTACACCATAACTGAAAAATATAGAGAGCATACATCTCTCGCACGGGGAATCTTTTTCCCGACTCCACACTGCAGGAGAGACAAACTCCAGTCGTAAATGGTGAATAAAAGGATATGGAGTAAATGCACATGAGACAAAGTCTCTACAAATACATGGTAAAAAACAAGCAAAGGAACAACGCTTTTATTGTTGTTCTTCATCTTGAAGTCACCATGAGGCCTTCAACAATGAGCTTTGCTCATACCTCATAGTAAGTTCAAGACGGCCCCTAGCACCGGTTTAAGCGGAATTCTTTGCTAATTGTCGAGCAACGCTACATCCATGTCTTTCTTGGTCATGGGTGAAAGGCTTTTTTGGAACCCTGATTATTATAACCATAAACTTAACATGAGTTGTAAGCATACCCAAATGATTGATGCTCGATTTGTAATAATACAAACAGGGGTCTGCAAGCCTTCTTATTCATATTTATTATCTTTTATCTTGCAGTCTAATACTTTTCTGCTTTAGTTTCACAAAAGTGAATAACATTTATGAACAGTAAAGAAAAAAATGTTACTCTTCAGTTTTACATTCATGTTCCTAGACAAATATTCTTATTGCTATGCTTTGTAAGCTTTTTCATGGAATTAAGAAAACATTTGTAAATTAGCTGGCCATTGCAATTATGTCATTGTTATTGACGATAAAGGATTTCCAAGCATTATTAATCAATTAGAAACAGTAACCTCGGTATTTTGTTATTAGACCTAGATATTTACACTAAATTTGCACGGTGTTATGAACAACCAACTTCTGCTTAATTTCATAGAAATTGTACCACATTTCCTTTCAAAGTAAATTTTGTTTGTTAATGTATATATATATATCTACGGAAAGTTCACATTGTATATAGGTAAATGTTGATGGAATATGTCAGCTTGTCATTTAATTTGTACATTATTTGATATTCCTCATTTTTGTAACACGTCAATGCCAAATACTGTCAAATTACACATAGCAGTTTCTTCAGAAATTGTTTTTATCTTCATTTCATCCTAATTAGGGGAATGACCATTCCAGTATGCCTTTAAAATATGTTGTTTTCTTGTGCTACTGATGCTTTTTCTCTACGTTTTGTTAGATGTTTTGTTACTTGTACTTTACTGTAAATATTTTACCAAAATGATTATCCTTTAACTTAAGGTAAACAGGTAATGTATGTAAAACATACCTGTTTGTCCAAGTTTTTTGTACTTTGTTATTTAAAATGTAAGGTTGTTTTGTTATATATGGTTGTGGAAAATAAGTTAACATGAAGTTTCAAATAATTTGATAATAATACGTCGTTATTAAGAGGCTTATACATGTCCCCGAAGATCGGTTCATGGCTGTTGGTTTGTCTGTCTGTTCGACTTCAAAAAGTTTAAAATTGGATAGGGCCTTCGTAGTCCTTGTTGTAAGAGCTTTCCAGAAATTTTGCCACAGGACTTTGAATTTGCTCTTTGTTGAAGGCCTCATAGTGACTCCAAGATGAAGAACAACAATGAAAGCGTTTATCCATTTGCTTAATCTTACCATGTATTTATAGGGATTTTGTCCCGTGTACATTTACTCCATATCCCTCTATTTCTTTGTATGACGGTAATTGAAAAAAATAAAATAAATCTTAACACTGGGTTCTTAAATGGTAACTGATGAGATTGTTATCATTATTATCCCCTCGCCCAACGAAGTTTGGGAGGGGATATAGCGTTTTATCCGTTCGTCCGTCCATTCAAACTTAAGACCATATATCTTTTGAATAACAAGTCGTAGATGGACAATGTTTTGTCCATGGATGCATCTTGAAGAGTAATTGAGGTTGATATATAGAATAGGTGGATTTGACCTTCATTTCATGCATGAGTGACTCAGGTTAAAGTTTTTGTAAGAGTCCAGATCTGGGATACTACAACTTGTAGAGGAATAATATTTTGTATGTAGATGCGTTTTGTTAAATTACGAAGCTCCAGATAAAAATTAGGTCACTTTAACCTACATTTCATGCATGAGTGACTTAGATAAAAGTTTTTGTAAGAGTCCAGATCTAGGATACTACATTTTGTAGAGGAATAATATTTTGTATGTACATAGATGCGTCTTGGAAAGTAACGAAGCTCCAGGTAAAAATTCGGTCACTTTGACCTATATTTCATGCATAAGTGACTTAGGTTAAAGTTTTTGTAAGAGTCCAGATCTGGGATACTACAACTTGTAGAGGAATAATATTTT
>MJUU01030597.1:62604-90280 GCA_002080025.1 Modiolus philippinarum
GATAATATTTGGTATGTAGGTTGGTCTTGGGTAGTACATGTCAGTCTGGCAGGTGACTTTTGTCCTTGACCTCAATTTCACAGTCTAGTGAGCATGTTCACTTTTCTGATTAGTTCACTTAGATTTTACATCAATTTAGAGTCCAGCAGGGACAGGCGAGACATCCTTTAGGGTCATCACTTGTGTTATATGTTATGCTTGTTGAGGACCCCGCATCCATGACAAAAAGGATATAAAACAGGGGACTGATGTAGCGTTGTTCAACATTTAGCAATTGAATTCCGCTCAAACCGATGCTAGAGGCCGTCTTGAACTTAGTATAAGGTAAGAGTGTTTGCTCTTTATTGAAAGCCTCATGGCGACTTCAAGATGAAGAACAACAATGAAAACGTTGTCCCATTTGCTTAATCTTACCGTGTTTTTATAGGGATTTAGTCCCATATACTTTTACTTCATATCCCTCTATTTGTTTATTTACTGTGTACTCCGTCTCTCGTGCAGTGTTGAGTCCGTAAAAAGATTTCCCGTGTTGTGTTGAGGTGTATGCTCTGTTTATTTTTGTCAGTTATGGTGTTTTTGTTCATGTGACAATTTCTCATATGAATGCACTATCAAAGTTCAACATTTGGCTTCCTTGTTTTCTAAATTTAAACTGTTTTTCTGGCCATCTGTATATATTTTGCCCACATCTCCCGATTTCACTTGCCAAGTTTTCTTACAATCAACTCGATGATTGCCCTGTGATCGTTTATATGTTGTATTGTCTATTGGTCCCTTTATCGGGCAACGGATGACAGTGTTTGGAAGAGAACTTTTCCCGATGTTATTCTTGTTGACGCATCCATAACAAAAATGATTAATACAGAGTATGGATGTAGTGTGTTCAACATTTAGCAAGTGAATTCCGCTCAACCCGGTGCTAGGGGCCGTCTGGAACTTACTATGAGGTAAGAATGTTTGATTTTGTTGAAGGCCTGATGGTGATTTTAAGATGAAGAACAACAATGAAAGTTGTTTTCCATTTGCTTAATCTTACTATGTATTTATAGGGATTTTGTCCCATGTACATTTACTCCATATATCCCTTTATTTGTTTAATTACCGTGGAGTTTGTCTATCGTGCAGTGTTGAGTCCGCAAAAAAGATTCCCCTTGTTGAGTTGTATGCTCTTTTTCATCTTCGCAGGCCAAGGATTACGATCCGCTCCTTTCCTCTTCCCCTTGGCAGATCAAGCCAAATCGCCCACATTTGGGTGTATATTTCAGCAACTATGCATGGTACGGTCATCAAACTTTACATGCAGGTGCATCTTGGGTTGACTCACAGCCTCCCTGAAAATTAGGCCTCCTTGACCTATATTTTCCGCTTGAATCACTTACATTCAAGTTAACGTCCGAGTTCAGATCTCAGTCACTATACATGTTAGGATCATGTAACCTTGCATATGCATGCATATCTAATACCAAGGCAAAATTAGGCCTCTATGACCTATATTTTTCGTTTGAACGACTTACATTCAAGTTTACGTCCGAGTTCAGACCTCACTCACTATACATGGTAGGATTATGTAACCTTGCATATGTATGCATGCATCCCAGATGGTAAGTCAGCATGCAGGCAAAATTAAGTCACTTTGACCTATATTTTCCGCTTGAATAACTGGCATTCAAGTTAATGTCTGAGTTCAGATCTCAGTCACTATACATGTTAGGATCATGTAGCCTTTTCATATAAATGCATCTCTGATGGTAGGTCAGCACCCAGGCAAAATTAGCCCTCTTTGACCTATATTTTCCGCTTGAACGACTTACATTTAAGTTCACGTCCGAGTTCAGATCTCACTCACTATACATGGTAGGATCATGTAACCTTGCATATGCATGCATCCCAGATGGTAAATCAGCATCCAGGCAAAATTAGGTCACTATGACTTATATTTTCCGCTTGAACGACTTGCATTCAAGTTTACGTCCGAGTTCAGATCTCAGTCACTATACATGGTAGGATCGTAACCTTGCATATGCATGCATCTCTGATGGTAGGTCAGCATCCAGGCAAAATTAATTCACTTTGACCTATATTTTCCGCTTGAACGACTTACATTCAAGTTTACGTCCTAGCTCAGATCTCAGTCACTATACATGGTAGGATCATGTAACCTTGCATATGCATGCATCTCTGATGGTTGGTCAGCATCCACGCAAAATTAGGTCACTTTGACCTATATTTTCCACTTGATTGACTTACATCCAAATTTACTGAAGAGTTAAGATTTTTTTTGGTCACTATACATGTTAGGAACATGTAAACTTGCATATGCATGCATCTCTGATGGTTGGTCAGCATCCAGGCAAAATTAGGTCACTTTAAACTATATTTTCCACTTGATTGACTTACATCCAAATTTACTTAAGAGTTAAGATTTTTTTTTGGTAACTATACATGTTAGGAACATGTAAATTTGCATATGCATGCATCTCAGATGGTAGTTCAGACTCCAGGCAAAATTAGGTCACTCTGACAATGTGCCATAACGAGGCTAACTTTGTAATCTTTGATTACCTATGTTTTTATATATTAAAAATATTGTTTTAAATATTCTGATTGGTTGCAGCCAAGTCCAACTGCAACCAATCAAATCCGTGGATCTGGGGCTTCAGAAATCCAGCTTGATCTGCCAAGGGTGAAGAAGAGAGGAGCGGATCGGATATCGTAACACTTGGCAAGCGAAGATGGCTCTTTTTATTTTGTCAGTTATGGTGAATTTGTTCATGTGAGAATTTTTCATATGAATGCACTATCAAAATTCAACATTTGGCTTCCTTGTTTTGTAAAAATCACACTATTTTTCTGGCCATCTGTATATATTTTGCCCACATCTCCCGATTTCACTTGCCAAGTTTTCTTACACTCAACTCCATGAGTGCCCTGTGATCGTTTATATGTTGTATTGTCTTTTGGTCTTTTGGCATATGCAGAACCTAAATTAACAGTAACTTCGGTATTGTGTTATTTGTTACCACTGGGCCGATGCTTCTGCTGGTGGACTGTAAGTCCCCGAGGGTATTCACCAACCCAGTAGTCAGTACTTCGGTGCTGATCCGAAAACCGATTTTATTTTAAAACTTGCAATATCTAAATTTTACAAAATTGTGTTTAAAACTAAGGAGTATCTCCCTCATACATAGCTCTGTCCTTATCTGAATTTTGGCTTTTCTATTTAGATTCTTTTGGTTATTTGTTCTCTATCAGCTTTAAATGTTTTTCAATTTATTGACTTCCAAATGTTTTGATTTTATCTGCACTGAAGAGACATAAGTTGTCGAAATGCGCATATGCAGAACCTAAATTAACAGTAACTTCGGTATTGTGTTATTTGGTCCCTTTGTCGTGCAACGGATGACAGTGTTTATAAGAGTACTTTATCCGATATGTTATGCTTATTGACGACCCCGCATCCATGACAAAAATGATATAAAACAGGGGATGGATGTAGCGTTGTGCAACATTTAGCAAGTGAATTCCGCTCAAACCGATGCTAGGAGCCGTCTTGAACTTACTATGAGGTAAGAGTGTTTGCTCTTTGTTGAAGGCCTCATTGTGACTTCAAAATGAAGAACAACAATGAAAGCGTTGTTCCATTTGCTTAGACTTACCATATATTTATAGGATTTTGTCCCATGTACTTTTACTCCATATCCCATTATTTGTTGAATTTCATATCGGTCGCAACTGTAAACAAATCATGTTAAAATGTCTTAGCAGTCTCCCTTTAAACCGGAAACCAGTATAAATTATTATCGAGATCTCTAAAACGCTTTAGGTAAAGGAATTTTATCTTTCGGTAAACATATAACAGAAGAACGTCGAGGAAATGACACTTTGGTTATAAGGTGTAACACAACTAATTCGGAACCCGTTCAGGCACATGAGGTGAATATAGTCCTTATTTGAGACAACATAGTTCCAAGGAGGTGTTAATAGTGTCGTAGATTAAAAAGGTTGACTAGTCATTATGAATTAAATTGAGAAAGCAATCCATAGAGATTCTTTTCAGCCTAAATTTATACCATTTCGTTGAAAATTAAAGATTTTATCAAAGGTGAAAGCGGAGGTATTTTTCCCGTGAAAACACAGACACGAAGTACCTACCCCTAGGCTGTGACCTTCCGGGAACCAGTGTTTTCTTATATTACAGTTAAGGTCGGTTGATTTTTTCATGAAGGTTTACCGAAAGACGTGTCTTTCAGATGAGACATGTGTCATTTTGTTTGAACTTCAGATACAAATTCTACGAACGTAGAAACATGTGCAATTTAACATGGGAGGCAATAGGAGACGGAATTAGTTGTGTTACACCTTTTACAAAAAAAAATAGCAAAAAATATTTTTTTTCCCTTATACTGTTCATTCAACTTAAAAAGTTCTATTTTGATCCATTTTGTTAAAATATAATTGATTTTATGACAAATTTGTTTGTGAAACCATATTTAGGTCTCAAAATTGATGTTACGTAATAACCTCAGGGATTTTTGAATAACAGTGAATGAGTACAGAGAAAAGTTCGGAAACTAGTATTTTTCGTTGTTTCGTTACTGCCATGTTACGAGGGAATGATGATCAAAGAATGTTTTAGCAAAAAAGATAGACATTTTGCAATAGTCCTGAAAATTTAAGCTGGAATTCTGGTGCAAATCACTACAATTCTACGATTTGCTTTTAATGGACACGATTCTCATAAATCACTCCACTCCCAAGTCTTTTTAATGGGCTATAAACGTCTGAAAAGCATACCAATACACTAAATTACATTGATTTTACTAAATAAAGTGATTAACTAATAAAAGCTTTGAAGATATTGCGCCCATTCACAGATATTTGCATCTTCTCGAAAAGGGGGGGGGGTACCCGGCCTATGATCAACTGGCATCAAATTAAGAAATAACACAAGATACATGTTTTAAACAACTTCATATCATTTGTTGAATTACTTTCTGTAACCTAGACGCGTTTTAAGGGTCAAAATAGCAGTCTGTAACAGTTTAAAGGTCTATAGCACAGAAGTCGGAATTTTGTTAAATCTAAGTGCAAAGGCACTGGAAGCACTGTTTGCAAATTTGTCCATAAATTTTGTAAATATAGGCTTATGCATAAAATAAAGTTGTAGTTTTCTTGCATACACACCAAAGATGAAAAATATACAGATACAAGAGCGTTGGAGAGAATTTGTTTCTGTTATAGGTGTAACACAACTAATTCGGAACCCAGTCAGGCACATGTGTGAATATAGTCCTTATTTGAGACAACATAGTTCCAAGGAAGTGTTAATAGTGCCGTAGATTAAAAAGGTTGACTAGTCATTATGAATTAAATTGAGAAAGCATTCAATAGAGATTCTTTTCAGCCTAAATTTATGCAATTTCGTTGAAAATTAAAGATTTTTTCAAAGTTGAAAGCGGAGGTATTCTTCCCGTGAAAACACAGACAGGAAGTACCTGCCCCTAGACTGTGACCTTCCGGGAACCTGTTGTTTTTATATTACAGTTAAGGGGGGTTTACCGAAAGACGTGTCTTTCAGATGAGACATGTGTCATTTTGTTTGAACTTCAGATACAAATTCTACGAACGTAGAAACATGTGCAATTTAACATGGGAGGCAACCTATAACACCACTAATTGAGTCTCCCGTGGACGGTATATCCATAAACCTGAAAAAAAGATGCTATTTCTGAAATTGGGCAATCAGTGTTAAAGAAGAGCTTCTGATATATAAGCAATGTTTTAAAGCATACAGTTGATATAGGTCTCAGTCAAAACAATGCTTCATTACGCGTCCCCAGGTAGTGGCTTTAGTGGCTTACATTTGAATTAACATTTGAGTTCATATCTTTTTGATAGGATCATCTAAGTTCTCCATCCAGGCAAAGATATGTCACTTTGACTTACATTGTACGCTTAATTGACTTTCATTCGAGTTGAGGTAAGAGTTCAGGTCTCGGTCATTGGTGATGGTAAGGGAAGTTTAGCGCGCCACAGATCTGGTTAATCCACCATTTCTTTTGAAATGTCTGTACTAAGTCAGTACCATTGCGGTTGACATTTTTTCCAGTGGTTTTGTACCTGCTTTTTCTATCTGCCTCTTGGACTTTGACTCTTGACAATTCTGTTCGGTTATTTTGTTATTACCTCCATTTCATCATCTGCTCTGAAACTATTGAAGCGAATGTTTAACTTAACTGCGTATTGAATGCTGTAATCGAGGTCTTTTACAAAGATTGCTCATTTTGGTCAGGTCCGAGAAAAAACATGGCCGCCTGTGCTGACCATAGTTTAATATTGGACACTATGGGAAAATCATATTTTCAGCCTCTCCTCTGGAATCATTGAAGCAAAAACAACCAAACTTTACAGGAATGATGTGTGGCACATCCTATACAAAGATTACTCATTTTGTTCTAATACAGGAAAAAAATTGCTGCCAGCGCAGAACATGGTTTAACATTGGACCATATTGGAAAATCATCATTTGCATCATCTGCTTTGAAACTATTAAAGCAAATTTAAATAAACTGTATTGTAATGATGTATGGGAGGTGCTTTACAGAGATTTCTCATTTCCATCATATTTGACTAAAAACATGGCCGCCTGTGCTGAACAAAATTTAACATTGGATTCTAAGGGTAAATCGTATTTTCAAATTCTCTGAAACCACTGAAGTCATTTGGAGGAAATTTTACAGGAATGATGTTTGTTAATTATAAGTCCTTTTATTGCTTATTTCATTCTGACCCGCAAAAACATGGCCACCATCGCTGAATGTTGTTAAACATCGGGTCATTTAACAAAATGAACATTGAATATATGGAGAAATCATATTGTCCTCCTCTCCCTTGAACCTATTGAAGGAAATTCAACAAAACTTGACAGGAATTATTTACAAATTTTGCTCATTTCATTCCGACTTGACAAAAACATGGCTGCCAGCACTGAGGATAGTTTTGAATAGGATACTAGTTTTTATCATCTGCTCTGAACTGCTGAAGCAATATTTTTTAAGTTAAGTGTTTTTGGAATTTCTATTTACAAAGATTGCTCATTCTCTCGGATCCGACAAAAACATGGTTGCTAACACGAACTTGGTTTGGTCTAAACATATTTATTCACAAAATAAAGACAAATATATATAACAACATTATAAATTACAAAGTGAAAGGATCGGGAAACAAACTAACAAAGCTAACTTGGTTTTACATTGGACCCTGTGAGAAGATCATATTTTAATCATCTTACCTTAAACAAGTAAATCAAATCCAGTCAAACTTTACAGGAATAGTGTTTAAGGGGTTCTTTTTAAAACGTTTTCATTTCATTCCGACCAGACCAAGAAATTCGCCGCTAGCGCAGAACATAGTTTAACATGTAACCGTATAGGAAAATCATCATATTCATGATATACTCCGAAACAAATTTAACTTACATGTATTGCAAAATATGCCCCCGCGACGAAAAGTCGGAGGCATATTGTTTTACCCTTGTCCGTCCGTTCGTCCGTCCGTCCGTCCGTACGAATGAAAAACAACTATTCATGTTTTTTAAGAAAGTTTGCATACAAATTCCAACTACTTCAAAGGAATCTCACTTACAATAAGTAGATGTGCACTCACATATCTTTTGGAATATTCAAAATGCACGCCGTTGCCATGGAAACTGGAAAAGGGCGGGAAAATTCAAAGTGCCTCAAAATGGATGAAACTTTAAAGGAAGATTGCCTCGCACCCATAGAATTGATTTTCGGGCTCAGAACTTCCCGTTTATATATTTTGGAAAAAGGGGAGGCATATCATTGTGTCCATACTTGTACTGTTTCAACACCTATATTGTGTCAACACACACTTAAATATGCACTTGCCATATTGATTCAGGGTTCAATGAGCGGGGGCATAATTGGTTACCATTCGGCGACAGCTCTAGTTGTAATTGATTAACTTGCTTTTAACCTGATGTAGCTGAAATATTGGACATAAAACTCTAACTTGTCAATCAATCTGTCAAAACAATGAATTAGCAAAAAAAGGCAGATAAATAAAATTTGGCAAAATGCACTCCACATAAAATACGACAAAAATTTGTATATGTCATATAAATATATAGAAAAATTTGCTCAGTACGGCCATTGCGTCCATTTCTTTGTCATACGTACAGAAAATATTCACACAGTTTAGTTTCTCGCATTTGTTTTATATACGGGAAAAAATTCTCAAAATACGGATGATCACGGGAAACAGGAATACTGATACCAGTTAATAGGGGTAAACAGGTATGTTTACGGATTCTTGAAGGAAAACATGTCCATCGCCGATGTTGTACGTTTCCAGCTTCGAACAGTTTTTTTAGCAGGAACGAGGTGGGGTACCTGAAAAGATATTCCTGAATAGAACTATACATTTTTTCATAAGAGATTCGGATGCAGGCAAAATCTGAGGCACCTGTGGATTCGAATCCTAAAAGTGAATAACCAGAACAAATCTTCTGAGGGTGTAACTGAATTCGTATGCGGGCATTGATTTGCCATACCTTCGAGAGTATTATTTTATGATCATTTACAATACTTAATGGTTCCAGTATTGTTTTAAATAAAAGTTCTGTTTGAGATTGATTAATTAATTATCAATATCTTTCAGTGGATGTTCAAATCATAATTTTATTAGTGCGTAAGAAAAAATTCTGTATTGTTATCCAAAAAAAGAATGCAGTGTACATTAGTTAAAGATTCAAGTAGTAAAATTAAATGCTTCCAATAATATAAAAGGTAAGAAAGTGACACCATAATCACAGTGATTCATCATGGTTTGTCCTTTTCTATACAGTTAAAACATGTGATATCAAGGAACATGACTTTTAAAACATGTATCATGTTTATCCAATACCCTACAATATCCTAATTGATACCCAGATTGATGTTCAAGATCTTGCACATCTCCACGAGATGATTGTTGTAAATGCAGCTTCGTATTGTACTCTTAAATGAAATTCATGAAATTAAGCAATAGTTAACAAACTCTGACCTTGAAAAAGGTTGAAAAATCTTTGCAAAAAAGAACCGGAAAAGCCCTTGAATTTCATCAGGAAAAAAACTGTGGGAACCCTGGGCATAGCTTTTTTCATTCTCCTTGCACTAGGCAGTAATGTTGTCGTTGGTGTTGTTCGTTCGCGTGTCCATGGCATTTTCTTGTAAACTCCACAGTTTTTGATTAGGATTTTAATTTGAAAAAAAAAATTTTGTTGATGCAGAGTAAGTTTTTGAACTTTGGATATTGGTATTGTAAACTGGTAAAGATATTTAGTCCCAAGATGCAGATTTTGACACTTGAGACATGTGACACGAACTCGTATATTATTGATGAAGGGATTTAATTTGGTGTAAAAAAAATTCTTATAGTCTGTAAATGTTCAGTGGGCTCAGTCAGCTTCCGAAATTATGATACCTATTCCAACTACGGTAAATTTCCTGAAGTGTCATTTTTAGTTCTCATTTGTGTATATATAGGTGTCAAGTGTAGACATTTTTAGTTCGCATTTGTGTATAAAGGTGTCAAGTGTAAGTGTAGACATTTTTAGTTCGCATTTGTGTATAAAGAAGTGACAAAGTGTAGACATTTTTAGTTTGCATTTGTGTATATACTCTAGTAACTATGCAGGGAAGCTTCATCACGCTTTCATGCAAGTGCATGGTGGCCTGACTGACAGCCTCCCTCCAAGAAAATAAGGTCTTTCTGACGTAGATTTTCGGCTTTAGTGGCTTACATTTGAATTTACATCTGAGTTCATATCTTTTTGATAGGATCATCTAAGTTCTCCATCCAGGCAAAGATATGTCACTTTGACTTACATTTTACGCTTAATTGACTTTCATTCGAGTTGAGGTAAGAGTTCAGGTCTCGGTCATTGGTGATGGTAAGGGAAGTTAAGCGCGCCACAGATCCGGTTAAATCCACAATTTCTTTTGAAATGTCTGTACTAAGTCAGTACCATTGCGGTTGACATTTTTTCCAGTGGTTTTGTACCTGCTTTGTCTATCTGCCTCTTGGACTTTGACTCTTGACAATTCTGTTCGGTTATTTTGTTATTACCTCCATTTCATCATCTGCTCTGAAACTATTGAAGCGAATGTTTAACTTAACTGCGTATTGAATGCTGTAATCGAGGTCTTTTACAAAGATTGCTCATTTTGGTCAGGTCCGAGAAAAAACATGGCCGCCTGTGCTGACCATAGTTTAATATTGGACACTATGGGAAATAACTAAATACCGAAGTTACTGTGAATTTAAATTCTGCATATGCGCATTTCGACAACGTATGTCTCTTCAGTGCAGATAAAGTCTAAACGTTTGGAAGACCATTAAGTCAAAGATGTTTAAAAACTGAAAGAGAACAAATTACCAAATATGATCATGAAAATCATATTTTCAGTCTCTCCTCTGGAATCACTGAAGCAAAAACAACCAAACTTTACAGGAATGATGTGTGGCACATCCTATACAAAGATTACTCATTTTGTTCTAATACAGGAAGAAAATTGCTGCCAGCGCAGAACATGGTTTAACATTGGACCATATTGGAAAGTCATCATTTGCATCATCTGCTTTGAAACTATTAAAGCAAATTTAACTAAACTGTATTGTAATGATGTATGGGAGGTGCTTTACAGAGATTTCTCATTTCCATCATATTTGACTAAAAACATGGCCGCCTGTGCTGAACAAAATTTAACATTGGATCCTAAGTGTAAATCGTATTTTCAAATTCTCTGAAACCACTGAAGTCATTTGGAGGAAATTTTACAGGAATGATGTTTGTTAATTATAAGTCCTTTTGTTGCTCATTTCATTCTGACCCGCAAAAACATGGCCACCATCGCTGAATGTTGTTAAACATTGGGTCATTTAACAAAATGAACATTGAACATATGGAGAAATCATATTGTCCTCCTCTCCCTTGAACCTATTGAAGGAAATTCAACAAAACTTGACAGGAATTATTTACAAATTTTGCTCATTTCATTCCGACTTGACAAAAACATGGCTGCCAGCACTGAGCATAGTTTTGAATAGGATACTAGTTTTTATCATCTGCTCTGAACTAGTACTGCTGAAGCAATATTTTTTAAGTTAAGTGTTTTTGGAATGATATATGGAATGATATTTACAAAGATTGCTCATTCTGTCGGATCCGACAAAAACATGGTTGCTAACACGAACTTGGTTTGGTTTAAACATATTTATTCACAAAATAAAGACAAATATATATAACAGCATTATAAATTACAAAGTGAAAGGATCGGGAAACAAGCTAACAAAGCTAACTTGGTTTTACATTGGACCCTGTGAGAAGATCATATTTTAATCATCTTACCTTAAACAAGTTAAGCAAATCCAGTCAAACTTTACAGGAATAGTGTTTAAGGGGTTCTTTTTAAAACATTTTCATTTCATTCCAACCAGACCAAGAAATTCGCCGCTAGCGCAGAACATAGTTTAACATGTAACCGTATAGGAAAATCATCATATTCATGATGTACTCCGAAACAAATTTAGTTTACATGTATTGCAATAATATATGGGCGGACCATTACAAAGATTACTTATTTCAATTGGATCTGGCAAAAACATGGCTGTTGGTGGATAAAGCTTAACATTAGACCCAAATGGAAAAAAACCCTTTTTGGTCATCAGCATCCAGGCGTGTCTTAGAAGCATTTTGTATGGTGAGCGAAAAGGGCTCTGTTTCTGAACCTCTAGTTTTGTTTCCTAGACGAGTTTGAACTCTGCTTCGAATGTCAGCTATTTTCTGGTTTCATTCCCTCCCATGAATTCACTTCAAACCCTGGCCTTGGCCAAATTTTCATGTATGTTCTTCATGATTAGGTTCTGAATTTTACAAAAACTTGCTTTTACCAGTAAATCACTTCAGCAGGCGGGGCTTTTTATCTCATAGATTCCTCCATCTGCCTTTTCGTCCTTTTTCTAGAAGACTTACTTAGTTCTCTCTATGTAGGGCTACTCCTGCTTTGATCTCTTCCAATGTTAAAATTGTCATCAATACAAACACTGTTTGCTATACGTTTCAATTGCATGGTATTTAGGATCAGTTGACCGCATTTTGTAGGTAATTTATTTACACCACCTACATTCTAGACGTCAACAACTGTAGGCGAAAATAACACAACGTATGCACAACTGATCACTTTAATTGTCACAAGATAACGGTAATGATTAACCCCCAGCTTATATGGTTTCAGTGTCATGACATAGGATATGTGAATATAATAAACCATGAATTATCAATGCACTTATTCCAAAGTATACAGCAAGAAATAAGAATGATCGAAATACACAAGGTAAGACTGGAAATTCCGAAAGAAGTATCTTAAAGACCTTTCATATCCGAAAGAAAGAAATTACTAGACAATCGCGCGATTCAGTCAAGAAATGACATGGGCTTTTCCAAGTTATAATTCACCGGGCGGCCATTAAATGTCTCCCACTTTTTAAAAATATTTAAGAAAAAAATCTATTAGCATTGTCATTTTTATTTATTTTTATTTTTTGGCTTGCACATCTTGACATGTATAATAATATGTATGTTGCATAATGTTTTTGTGATGAGCTTTAAGTGAATGAAGATTGAAATGTTCAGCTTCAAAATTCGATTGCAGAATTTTCTCTGTAACTAGGTAATGACTGTCATTACATGAGATAATTTAGACAATGAAAATGTTCATAAGTCCTAATCTAAAACGTCTTTTACATTACAAACACAACATTCGCAAAGGCGATTGTTTAAAGGTATGATCAGGTATATGGTTATTGGAAATTGGAAATTAACCATAGGCTTGGCTTTTACATTCGAAGTTAACCCAGAGGGTTAAATTTACGAATATAAAGGCCAAGCCCATGGTCAAATGACAATAACCATATACCTGCCATGAATTTATTACGATTCTAATATGACAGAAAATTGAATTTTCCATTCTGAAGCGACCTAAGTGAAGGCAAACCTCCTGCCTCCATCGCTGTCCGTGTCTATAACGCCACAATATACAATCTGACTGTTTCAAAGAGATGCAAGTTAAAAGTTAAAATCGAGAGCAAAATAATACACTTTTACGTGTCTGAATGGCATGATTTAGTTAAAAACTGTTCTTAATCTTTATTTCCTTCATAAACTAAGACGAACAAATTTTCAATCTGTTTAATCATATTCCGATACCATTTGCGCATGTGCGAAATATATGGTTATCGGGTATTTTACTGGTTGCCGATTAACAAGAACCATGTTGGAATTGAATATCTAACCCGTTCGAATTGCCTTGACATTTTTGTCGCGAATTACTCTGTGCATTACTCTGTCCTAATAGCTGATTTTGATTTTGTGGTTATTTGTTTTCTGTAAGCTAGTATGTATCATTTGGTTACCAAGTTGTTCTTATGGCCATCTGCCGAAACTAAATTCATTTGACAGTTACTTCGGTATCAAGTTATTTTGGCTTGGACTAGCTCGTATTCCGTTGAACTTACAACTGGCAAAGTGATACAAGGAAGATAACTCCAATTGATATTGTATTGTCTAACAACAATTTTTACACGGTACAATATCATGTTTACTATCATCATAAAAAAATGAGGGAAAAATGACTGGATTTGACGATGCAATGAAAATATGGTTTAAAATTTTATTTGTCACATAATATTCAAAGGTCCAATGTTACAACTCTTGAAAAAGTAATAATACCTGTAATAAACAATTATTTTATTACAACAATAATTTTCTGCTATGATAATGATATCGCCGATTTGCACTAAGTAGATAGTGATAAGAAATGAAGGGATATTGCATAAATGTACATGAGACAAAGTCTAAACATGGTGAAACAACGCAATATGAAACAACTCTTTTATTGTCGATCTTCATTACTTTTTCTATTCTGTTGTTGATGTAGCTCAAGATTCTGGTTGTTTTGAATTTGAGTTATTCATTCATTGATAATATAAAGTTAATCGGTATTGTTTACTTGACATTTTATCCTTTAACCATTACTTATTCTCATTTACGTAAGGGTTTTAGGAAAAACCATGCTCTATAAAATATAGTGTGAGGAGCTTCAGCTATGAGCACTTATTCCATAGAACATGGCTTATTATCCGAAGCATTTATCATATATCTAATAGGCGGCTTTTCAATTACTAGTATTGTAATTATTCTTTGTTACGCTGTTTTATATAAACTTAAACTCCTTTTTCGATATACTGTTCGTTTTGACTTGCATAAAATGAAATGTACTCAGTGAGTTCACAGTCTTGTTCTTGTAATCACTATTAGTCCTGGAAAAAAAAACCCCAAAAAACAACAACAAAAAAATAATAATAAATAAAAATAAATTAAAAAAAAACAGTGGGCATTTCAGGAACCCACCGGAACCCCCTTTTTTCGAAGGCTAAATCCGCCAACACCGGGTATTGGAGTTGGTTATCTTCAATAATATGCGAGATCCTAGAGTAAAGTAAGTATATCATGTCCCTAAGGTTTGATCAACGATATAGCGATCAACTTTAAAACAACCAGAATCTGCAAATAATACAGAACAAATACTAAGATCTTGAAAAAAATACTTCACCAAAAGTATTCGTGTTTATGAAAAATATTCACAATGAAAGGATATGGAGTAAATGCACATGAGATAAATTCTCTACAATATATGGTAAAAACATACAATTGAACAACGCTTTTATTGTTGTTCTTCATCTTGAAGTCACCATGAGGCCTTCAACAATGAACTATGTTCATACTAATACTTAGATCAAGATGGCCCCAGCACCGGTTTGAGCAGAATTCATTGCTTGATGTCGAACAACGCCACATCCATGTCTTTATTTATTCCATGGATGCGGGATCATCAACAAAAATTATAGTTACTGCGAAAGTGTTCTTCCAATCTCTGTTATCCATTGCCCGACAAAAAGACCAACAGAAGATAATCACAACATTCAAACAACCACAGGGTACTCATCGAGTCACCTGTTAGAAAACTTGGCATAAGAAAATATTGAGATGTGGGTACTATAAACGGTTGGTAAGAATAATATTTGAAAATTACAAAAAAAAAAATGAAATACCAAAATTTGAAAGTATGATAGTGTAAATGTTACAGGGATTCTGTGTAATTAGGAATTACATGTAATCCCTGTCAAAATAGGGGAATTCACATAATCCCTGGCCAATTTAGGGAATACATGAAATCCCTAAATCATAGGGATAACATGGAATCTCTGATTTTTTTTCAACATTTTTACATCTTTTCCCTGACAAGCAATAATAGTTGTTGATATACATTATGTCAAGTTGAGGATCATCTTCTGATGAAAATTGGCATATTCAACACAATTAAAGAATATTTGAATGTTTTATTAAGATTTTTTACTCATATAAAAGTCTACAATCACACCAAATATATTTGCATTTTACATACAACAAGAATAAGCAATAATCATGTCAAAAATTAGAACAGTTAAATTTATTACAGTGATGTCAAATCATAGATGGTCAAATGTTACATTATATACCCTGCTAGCAGCCATCTTAGAAAAATTCCAAACCTGAAAAACACCTTTTTTCACAGGAACCATGCACAGCAAGACAATTATGTCTGAGGTTTAATAGGTCGAGTAGCTTCAGTGAAGACGTTTGAATGTATTTTCACATAGGGTCCTGTGTTAAATTTTGTTCCCCGCTGGTTGGCATTTTAGATATAGCCCGCACCTGAAAAATATTTTGTACAGGGTAACAGTAAAGGTAAAGTTGTGTTCCAGTTGGCCCGCAGAGGAAAAGCTCACCCAGGCGGTCTACAGAATGAAAATATCCATCTTATTGATTTTTGCAATGCTGAAAATTTCAATTTTCTAAATCTAAATCTAAAAATTTTTCCATTTTTAAAGTTATTTAAAATCTGAATTTTTTTTCTTGATTTTATGAAATCAAAGGTAACAATTAAAAGATCTGTACAAATCAACGCAATATAATTGATATTTGGTTTTCATTAAAGTTATGATGATAATGAAATGTTTCAGCTTATATTGTTGTTAATCTGAACCAAACAAAAGTCTTACCTTCTTATGAGATAGTAATCTTCCATGATTTTCTTAACAGTTCTGCTTGATACAGGGGTTGAGAGAAATATATCGTAAACTTGTCCACCGGACAAGTCACCAATAAATATTACTTGCCCTTCATCTTGCCCATCCACATTCATTATTAGACAAACGACAATTATACCCAGAAATTGTATGTTAATATTGTATTAAATTATTTAGAGATATGTCAAGATGGACAGTACTTAAAATTATTTCTGAAAAAAACTTCTGTTGATATTACAATAAATGCTTAATTCTTTAACAAACAAAATTAACCATGAAATTCATTTGGAATGATGTTTTGAGTATATTGGGGGTCAGGAAAAACATGTAAATATTCCAAGAAAAATGATGGATTTTTAATAACATGTAATCACTGGTAAAATTTAGGAAGTTAAAAATCTGTGGTTGCAGCTTTCTGATTCTCTTTCTATTTCATGCAGTACATATCTTCCCCTTTCATTAAAAAACGTTATGTTAGGGACAGACATCTTCTAGAATTCTAATAATTCATTTTTTATTGTTATTAAACACTATATATATAGTTGCAAAATTTTAGGTCAAATACCGACTTTAATTGGAGGTAAAAAGAAACTAAAAAATATCTATGAAATTGAGAAATTGTCTGCTACATATTATAAATCACCTGCAGTTAGGACAAAAATTGAACACAAGTGGTCTGTTTTTGTCTCGCCTGCGACGAATGTCGCGAAGGCGAGACATGGCGACCATAGATTCCGTCGTCGGCGTCGGTGTCGGCGTCGTCGTCAACATTTGGTTAACCCAAATGTTAAGCTTTTTTTGAACTTCAATAACTTTCTGAAATCTTGCTCAATAGCGATGAATTTTGGACACAATATTCAGTACAACTTCATTATTGAATCCCAAGTATAGTTTTGAAAAAAAAAGAACTCCAATTTTCCCGTATTTTGCCATTTGTTGGACTTAGTTTTTTTCAATAATTTTTTTTTGTTTCCATTATATCTCAACACCTGCATGCCATAGACAGTTGATGATTGGTAGGTGGTTACATCTTTAGTAGTTACCAACATCCATACCAGAATTATGTCACCTTGACCTATATTTTCCGCATCAATGAATTTGACTAAATTTTGCACTTTGGTCCATAATATCAACAAAGTTTAAACAAATTGGAACTTAGGAAATTTAATTTTGACATAGAATTGTTGCATGTAGTGTATAGATAAGCAATAAACTTTCAGGATTTCATTCCGGTTCCAACTTTGGTAAATTTCCTGAAAATGTCCAAGACTTAACAATTTTTGAAATTTTTGAATACAATCAAATATTTTAGCAATTTCTCATACCAGACATAATTCTGAAACTTAAGAATTAAAATATGGTTCCAATTTCGGTAAATTTCCTGAAACTATCAAAGACAAGCAATTTTGGGAAATCTTTTTAGCAACAATGCTATTTGATTGAATTATAGTGAAAACAAAATTTTCAATGCTTAGATCATGTAGATTTCAAAAATTTGGATTTAATTTTGGTAAATTTCCTGATACTCTCAAACTGAGTCAAAGACAAGCAATTTTTTGAAATTTTTGTTAGCAAACACGCTTTTTGGATGAATTTTTGTCAAAACTTATATTGCCAATTATTAGATTTAAAAAATTTTCAGTAAATTTCCTGATACTCTCAAAGACCAGTTATTTCATAGAATTTTTAGTAACCACATCTTAATATAGGCCAAATTATAGTGAAAGCGGGGTGAGCAGGCGAGACACCAGGTTCCGCGGAACCTTTACGAATTATTAAGAGTTTTCTATATGATTGAAGAGAATATTACCCTATGGTTTAATATATAATATGTTAATATGGTAGGTTTCAAATGGACAGTGACTTAAGGTGCACAAAGTATATTCATGTTCAGTGTACTGTATGTATTGTCTACATGTGTTACATGTAAGCTGTAATATTGATTCTCTTCAGAATATTCATTATTTTTAAATTTGAAGTCAGAAGTCAGGTCACTATATATGAAGGGTATTATGAAATTTACTTATATATCAATAAGTAAGGAACTGTTATTTTAATGACATATATATGTAACCTTTTTTATAATCAAACTTTATTATACAAATATGTTTTTCATGTATTGGGAATGAGGAGTAATTGTATATGTAAACCTTTATTTGAAATTTATTGAAATTATCAATATGTAAAAGTGAATATTTGGGAAAAAAATTAAAAAATACAAAAAAAAATTTAAGAACTACTCGTATTCCCTGATTTTTTAGTGATTACACGTAATCCCTGATTACACAGATTCCCTATGTACACCATAAATGAAATATACAGGGAGTGTGCATCTCTCGCCCGGAGATACTTTTTACAGACTCCACACTACAGGAGAGACAAAAACCAGTCTTAGATACACAATGAAGGGATATGTAGTAAATGCACACGAGACAATGTCTCTACAAATACATGTTAAAAATCAAGCAATGGAACATCTTGAAGTCACCATGAGGCCGCCAACATAGTCATAGTAAGTTGCACTGGTTTGAGCGGAATTTATCGCTGCATCAATAGGAAAAATGAAAGGATATGGAGTGAATGTACATGTGACAAAAACGCACACGATACATAGAAAACTCCAGTTTATCAATGACAGGGTTTTTATTCCTGTCTACATCTTGATGTCGCCCGAGGGTCTTCAACAAGAGGTGAACAATATTCGCCCCCTCAAGCGAGATCAAGAAGGCCCCTAACGTGCACATAAGCCGTATTCTTGACAAAAATTATATCAAGGTCACTCCCTTGTTCCCCACCAATTCATCCCATGGATGCTTGATCGTCAACAAACATAAAAGTTGCTGGCAAAATGACATTACAATCGCGGTCATCCGTTGCCTGCTACATACGATTTATAATGAAAATTACATTACAAAGAGGCAACACATTTAAAAACAAGCTAGCTGTCCGAGAATACACTCTTCAGACAGAACAGAACTCCAAATAAAGGACTGGAGTTTGTTTAATTATAATTTAGATATATCATGATATTTCTTTTTTAAATCGGAATCACTATATATACATCTGATTTTTGCTTCTTACAGTGTGCAGTTGTAAGACATGTGCTAATTTGTTAAACATTATTTAATGGCTGAACCATTTTTACATGATAGAAATTAAAACTGGTGTCGTGTTTAAAGTCCTGTCTATATAATACATCATGGGTGGTAATTTATGCAGTAACTATTTAAAATATGATTTTACTTCTTATTAATAACACGATAGCTTGGAATTTGAAATATGTTGATCATTTTTTTCAGAGTGAATAACATGCTCTAATCGTGAGGATCTCTGCAATCTTGCTATGCTGTCAAATTATCTCTGTGAACATCCACCCGTAACACTGATAAAATCTTTCACTGTGCATATGAATTCAGTGGCATTACCATATTCATAGCCATATTGTATAGAGTCTTTTATGGAGGGAAACGACACGGGTTGAGCTAAACAAATTTAATATATTGCCACATGAAATCATGTTATTTATGAAACAAAAAATGATTCATTACCCGGTTTATGGGAAATTTCTGTATTTTTAATAAGCCTAATGACTGATGATTTTATTTGGTTGTATAATAATATTGAATGATTTGTGCATGCTCTTTGATTCGAAAAAAACGTAAGCGGCTAATATTGGTGAAAATCAAAATGAAAATCATTTACCTTGGGAACTGATCCAGGTTTTAATAAATTAACTGTAAAGCATCAAAGAGATTATTGGTTTGCGAAAAGTCCTTGGACATTTGTAATGTAACAAAGCACAATTCCTTTGAGTACATTACTGGTCGTTCTATCTAGTTTGTATAAATATAATTTGTATATTAACACGAAAACCAATCTGCATTAACGCCAAATTAACACGAGACATTTATATACATTATATAATGTATATCTTATGCACGTAAATTGAAATATGTCAATAACTCGCATTGATTCTGTTATAATGTTTTAATTCCTGACATAAGTGGAATATTTTGTTCCCGATGGCACGAATAGCCCGGTAGCTTGAAAGCTATAAAAATTGGCATTAAAATTTCATGCCACGTTATAGACTGTTTCTAAACCAACAAATGAATGCAAAAGAATTATCAAATTATTTGATTGTCTGATCATTTTTTGATATTAGTCTGTTTTCTTCAGGAATCGTACCAAAATCAGAACATAGATCGAAAATCCCAAATTTCATTGTTCATTAAAAGATTATTTTCAACAATTCTACTACAACAAAATGAAACATACATACTACACGTTTCTTATCGATATCTTTGGCCTACTGTTTCCATGGAGACCAATATAAAAAGATCAAAAAGCCCAACAGCATCTAAAGGATATATGCAGCAATTCCATGAATTCTATGGCAGAATTCAATCAAAACAATATGAAGAGTCATTCTCTCAAGAAAGTGACAAACAAATAGACGAACAAAGCCAACAACATTATCTAGAAGTGCGTAATGAGCAGTTCCCCACTCAAGAAAGTGAGGAATTGTACATATATCAGAAATTTGCATGAAAGTTGAATTTCTATTTTTTTTAATAATTACGTCAAAATTACAAGTATTTTTTCTGTCAAAGATCTAATCTTTACTAACAAGGTACATCAAGGTAAACCTTGAACAATTCGCAAAACAGGAAATTTTATTTTGCAGATTAATCGTATATATACGGTATATGTATCCGCCAGATCTAGAGATAAAGGAGGCGACAGAAATCACGAGATCTACATCTTTTTGGGGGTCAATATCTTGAATTTGACGAAAATGGTCATCTGGCAGAGGGAATTATTTGCAAAATTATCAAATTCCCAATGGACAGTAATATTCCAGCTTCTCCTGCTTACTTAGTGTATGTTTCACAGTTGATTTGTTACGCGAGAGCTAGCACAAATTATACATACTTTCTCATTAGACATAGTTATCTCCGTGAACGCCTTATTAATCAAGGCTTCAAAAAATTCCACGATCATTAAAAAGGTTCTTTAATAAATATCAATCCCTTGTGGAAAAAATTTTGAAGTTTCGGTCTGAAATCTAATTCAAGATACTTTTTTTTATTTAATACCGGGATGATCATTTCTTTTAACTGCCTACTACCAATTGCTGTTGAGTTGATACTGGACACTACCGCGATGGGAGGAAAGGTTTGGCGGGCCATAAAACAAATTTAACCCACCGTTTCGTCTGAAATGACTGTGCCAAGTTAGGACCACTGGGGTCGACAATTTTTCCGGTGGTTTTAATCTCATTTGTCTTTTTGTTTCATGGTCTTCGGCTCTTGACAACTCTGTCTGGTATTTTTTTTATTACCTCCATTTTCCATTTTTATAATTTATACCCAAAATTCCATTTGTTGAACTTGATTATTAGTACCTCAAATATCTGCCAACAATGTATAACGTTTGTCTGGAGAAAAGTTTTAGTTTGTAAGAACATTTTGCAGATTCTTGGGACATAGTCAGAGATGTCATTTTGATAATTAATTTACTAATTATTTTTATATCAAATATCTGATATCGGGTCATCGTTTGTCCAAAGCAATTAAATCTCTTACTTTCTCGAAAACAGGATTTTTTTTTATTTCACAGGTCAATTGTTCATATATAAAAGATGTGCATGGTAAATTGATAATCATAAAAGCAAAATACCGAAGTTACTGTGAATTTAGTTTCTGCATATGCGCATTTCGACAACTTATGTCTCATCAGTGCAGATCAAATCAAAACATTTAGAAATTCATGAACCAAAATATGTGTAAAAGCTGATAGAGAGCAAATTACCAATATGATATAAAAAGGAAAGCTCAAATCAGCTGAGGACAGAGCTATGCAAGAGGGAGATATTCCTTAGGTTTTTACATACTTTTCTTAAATTTAGATATTGCAAATTTTCGAAAAAATAAGGTTTTCAGGCAATTGTGACTATATATACCAAAACTAATTGGTATATAAAATATCTGATTTAAACCATTTATCAGGAGCAAACCTCCTACAGTTTACATGACAGGAAATTTTTATTTTGTAGAACAATAGTAGATATATCAGAGATATGCATAATACTTTTATTTTCGTTTCTGACAATATATGCAAAATATCCGGTTGTTTTACTTGGTCATTTTCACGTCAAATGTGTGTCAACAGTGTACAATGAGTACACCGTTTTTCCGGAGCATATTACTTTTGAAGATTCATAGATCATTTGTACATATATCAGAAATGTGTATCGTACTTTGATTTCGATTTTTACCTTTCAAGTCAAAAATGCTAGTCATTTTTACGTCAAATTTTGTCCGGAGCATGTCCTTGCATTTAAGATTGGAATTTCTTTATGATTATTATTTCACAGATCAAATTACTAAATACCGAAGTCACTGCAATGTACATATATATCAGAAATGTGCATGGTATTGTGATTTTCATTTTTGATAAATTATGCCAAAATGCAAGTTTTTACGGTAGTCATGTAAATGCCAGACATCTGAAACAATGACGGATAATACCATTTGTCAGGAGCAATAGAGAAACGAAGTTGCCTATAGGTAGGTCGAGACGTTGTGCGCGGTATTGGTGCTTTTATGAAGACGTATAAAGTTTGGACTGAATATACCTTTTTATCCTGCAATGGTGGTATTTACTAGACGTATACGACCCTACGAATATTTTATTTCGTATTCGTAGGGTAGACTGGTAACTGATCCGCGATTTTGAACGGAGAAAAGACAGAACGACTGGTTTGAAACCTCGAATACTTTGACGTCACAGTGTAAATTCTCTTATGACGTCAGCGATTATACCAAAATGGCCGAAGTTGTTTACTGTCTTCCTGGTCCCGCTTCACTAAGAAAATGCATATTCAAATAGGGTTTAAATGATTGCAGGATAAAAACAATATATGTACATTGTCGGAAATATAAATTTATTTGTACTCGCTGCGAAACAGGCGAGAAATGCTCGGTAAACCTCGCATTTCTACCTGTTTCTAAAGCTCGTCAAATAAATTATATATCTTCCGACAATGTACATATATTGTATATATTCTCTATTCTCTCTTGGAAGTAAATGAAATGCCAGTGAAAAATAGTAACACACAACTAATATAAATCCGATCGGCATTTTCAAAATATTGAAATACCATGTGACAATTAAATGCCATGTTTTTTTTAAATTGCAATACTATATAAACTAATAAAATTTCGCCTAACAAATTTGATTGTTTAGTCTATTTAGTCTACAAAATTTTGGTTGTCCTTACTGCATGGCAGCTATCAGATATGGTGAAATAGACATTTATTTTTATTCAGGCCAATAAAATGTTGTACAGATCGTATTTAATACAAAGCAGGTCTATAGTTAATAGGAATATTAACACGTGAAAAGTTCTGTTCTTGTAATTACGACGTTGAATAAGTGTAACGTCAAGAGACATCAATATCGCGCACAACGTCCGACACTAATGCACGGCGCATTCGATTGACGCATTTGCGAAACAAGAGTCGGATGCGGAATTGACTTGATTTTCAAACCGGAATATTCTTTTATTGACCTTTCCATTGTGACATCATAATAGATTGACATACACTTTCTCGCGAATTAGCTCCCTTTCCTGTATAAAATATCTCTCTTAATCAAACGGCGACATATACATTTTTCAGGTCAACATATAGCTGAAGTATCTCTGAAATATCAAAAATTGAAGAATCTATGCGATATTTATTTTATATGAAAGCTAATACTAACCATGTCCCTATATATTCTTTATAAATATTGCTGAAAAATATTGAATTTGGCCTGATACCAGGAAAAGATGATCGATGAAATATCATTTTCATTTCTTTTTAACATAGGGACTACGACCAACAAAATATCGCAAAATAAAAAAAACTGATATTTTTAGTACGATTGATAATTTTAGATATTTTATTTCATCAATGCTACCTGCTTTACAGAGTACATCATTTGTCCTCTCTAACAATGAATAATTAGCTCTCTTTCCCGTTAATATTGTTTATTTCGTTAACTATATAAATATCTCTCTTAATCAAACGGTGACATATACATTTTTTCAGCTCAACATATAGCTGAAGTATATATCTCTGTAATATAAAAAAATTAAAAGAATCTATGCGATATCAATTTCATATTAAAGCTAAATAATAACCATGTCCCTATATATTCTTTATAGATATTGCTGAAAAATATTGAATTTGGCCTGATTTTCAAAGCCTGATACCAGAAAAAGATGATGGTGACATATGGGGGTTGAAAGAAAGGTAAAAGATATAAAAAAAGTGTAGGCTAGTTATGGTGTACTTGTTCTTAGGAGAATTTCTCATATTAATATATTATCATACTTTCAAATTTTGGCATTTTATTTTTTTGTAATTTTCAAATGCCATAGTGACCACCTATTTATAGCGTTGTTGGATATCTATCAATAAATTCCGCTCAAGTCGCCTAACTCGAAACTCTATTTTATCTGAAAGTTGCTATACAACAATTTTATAAATTTTGCTTGAAACTAACGAGTATCTCCCTTTTACACAGCCCTGTCCTTATCTAATTTTGGCTTTACATTTAGACCCTTTGCTTATTTGTGCTTTTTTCGAACCTTTCTATTATGGTCTTCCAAATTTATTTATTCGATCTAAAGAGAGACTTAGTTGTCGAAAAGGCCAAATGCAAAAATTAAGGTGACTGAGGTATAATGTTATTTAGAAAAGACAAGGTACAAAATGGGGTGAAAATCGACCCAATAATAACTTTTACAGGAATTGAAATATTCTCTGTGAAAGTACTCCATATTCACCATAAATTCATGACTTATGCATTTCATCTGAAAGTAGATTCATCAGTGCCTTAATAGATTGATGGTGACCAAATGCAAAGGTATTCCTCATTACAATTTAAACCAAATCGATTTTATCTGATCCCTTTTAATTTTTCTCAGTCTGTTGTAAAAATTTCAAGTTTATTTACATTTTTTGAGATGCGACAAATCAAGATGATAATAAAGAATCATGTATCCTGTTTTGACTTGAATAGAAAAATTATTATACAATTATAGCATATTAATGAGGTCAATGCAGAAATTTATTGTCATGAAAAAGGTATATTGACCGAGGACGTAGTCCGAGTGTCAATAAACCTTTCTCATGTCAATAAATTTCTCCATTGACCGAATTTAATAGGTGGGGTTTCCTCGCCGTTCATTGAAGATCTTATGGTGGCTTTGAGTTGTTATTACTCTCCTTTGGGTCGTTGTCTCTTTGACACATTCCCCGTTTCCCTTCTTTTTTTCTGATTTGTATATAAGAAATAGACAAAATAATCATATTTAAGAAATTTTTCAATTTAGTAAAATAAAATCTTTTTAATATATATGACTTAAGTACGAGGTCAATACGTAAAGTCAATTCGTCTTTTTTCCCTTATTTAATTATGATGTAAAACTGGTCTATTTTTAGCAGAGGTCAATACGTAAAGTCCATTCTTAGATTTATTGACAACTCTTAGAAATATACAAGATCATGTGATCACAATTGAACAAATCACAGGAGTTTGAAAATATAAGAAAATAATAACATGATGAACAATGGATCATAGGAGCACATTAATTATCATCACTGGAGTTGAGTTTTTTTTGGATAACTTATTTTATAAATATAGAAAACCTTATTGAATTTTACAGCAACATCATCCGTGTTCAATTAACTCATTGTATATAGAAGCATTCTATTCAGTTTATAGAAGTTTAAAATATAATATATATATATATTTATTGTGAAACTGCCCCTTTACATCGGGGGCACCAACTGCCAGGGTAGAAGCAGTGGTGCGTCAATAATAAAACATAATATTACAATATAAGAAACATATATACAGAGTTCTTATAAAATATATTTAAAAATAGTAGCATAAAATGTATTGTTTAAAACACAAATAACAACAAACTTCAGATAAAAATTATTATTCATTTTAAAAGCTTGCAGTAAAAATTACATAATGTTTATGTGTTCGTTTCTAATTCTAAAACATTCTTTAAGATAATTCATTCAGTAAAAATCATAAAACTGGCCAATATCACCATTAAAGGCATAACCAATATCGCCAACTAAAAATTGAAGCTTGGCACTAGGCGACAGTTCTTCAAAACTAAATACAAAAGGAACACTAGAGGATAGTTCGATAATTTCTGTAAAGAAATTTTCTCGATAAGACGCCAGAGATGGACAGTGTAAAAGTAAATGTTCAAGATCTTCGCGTCTAACACTGCATAACGGCTACGTCTCGTTATCAGCCAAACTCATACGGAATAAATTAGATTGAAGCGGAATAGTATTGGTTCTTGCCAATAACTTTAATCGTGACGAAAAGAAGTCATTATTATTAAAAGGATATCTCTGTTTCACAATGTCTATAAAACAGTGACGATAGAAGTCAAGAGGAGACTTCTCAAATATATCTAAAAGAAGTGTTTCTCTTGTAGCGACACCGTGCCATTTCTTAAACATGCTTATAAGATAAAAGATATTACTCCAAAAATTTTTATATATTTACTTACACCAATACAAAAGTAAAAGAAATATAACGGTGTTGATACTGTTTTTCAAACATATCAATGAACAAATAAAGGGATAATGAGTTAATATACATGGAACAAAATTCCCATAAAAACCTGGTAAGATTAATCAAATGGAACAACGCTTTCATTGTTGTTCTTCACCTTGAAGTCACCATGAGGCCTTCCACAAAAAGCAATGCATATTTTGAAGCTAATTTTTGTATCTTTATTTCTTTGAAAAAGCAGGATAAGGGAGTGAATCTGGTAAAATTCTAATGTCAGCAGCAACAATGGAAACAAGATAAAAAGGACTGACAACAGTCATATGCGCATTTGCAGGAAAATAAATTAACAGTAACTTCGGTATTTTGTTATTTATCAGTTACCACTGGGCCGATGCCTCTGCTGGTGGATTGTTAGTCCCCGAGGGTATTCACCAACCCAGTAGTCAGTACTTCGGTGCTGACCCGAAAACCGAATCTATTGAAACTTGCAATATCAAAATTTTGCAATTTTTTTTTAAACTAAGGAGTAACTCCCTCATGCATAGTGGTTCTGTCCTTAGTTGAAAGGATGAGTGGCAGTAAGACCCATTTTTGGCCCAAGATTTACCATGAAACTAAAACTATACAAACAGATGTCTTATGTTCCTGAAACATTGAACAAATATAGGGCTTTATGAAAATGATAAAGCTTTTTTCCATATCAGTTTGATTCTCATGATAATCAGTTAACTCAAAAGCTATATTTTTGGAAATAGTCAGAATTTCATAGATATTTGCTGTGTTTTGCACATTTTTGTGCTTTGAAAAATATGGGCACATCTGAATAACAACTTCATATTTAGTCAAAATGTGTAAAATGGTGAAATACATCATTTCTGAAAGTTTG